>JBBJLS010072853.1:0-10106 GCA_037577275.1 Bryconaethiops microstoma
ACAGGCCTCTCTCATCTTTTTAAGTGGGAGAACTTGCACAATTGGTGGCTGACTAAATACTTTTTTGCCCCACTATACATTATAAGCATGTTTATTTAACCAGATTTGGATCCTCTGTGGCATTGCTCCACAAAACTCTTTTAGATAGATAATTTTTAAAATATTTAATATTTGTAAAGAGCCTTCAAGATAAAGAGGCTGGTGCAATACAAAAATCAACAAAATCACTCTGTTGTTGGGTTTAACCATGGTGTTAACATTTGCAAATACATGAAACTGAAGTTCTTTTTCAGTGAAATACAGCAAGTTGCCTGATTTATTTTATAACTGTGTATTTGTTCGTTGTTGAATAAAACCCAGTCTTTACCGTTGGCTCCTAGTATCATATATTTGAATTATGGCTGTCACTATCGATTGTATTTGGTATCAAGTAATCTATTGATTATTCTGATGATTAATCAAGAAGCCTAGTTCTTTGTTTTGATTAAACCTTCAGGATTCCAGACATGTTGCAGACAGATAATTAGTCACTGGTTGAAACAGATTGTTTTATCATAAACCAGTGGAAAATTCAATTAAATATGTATTTTTTTAAAAGATATATGAATCAGAATCAGAATCACCAAGCGATAGAAATCCAGACACAGCTGTGAGACCAGGACAGAAGGGGAAACAGGATTTTCTAGAAATAAAGAACAGGGGACATAAATAAAATGGGTACTACAACAGACCATATTCAACATTATAATGTAAAAACAGGTAATGTAGCAGCCTACTATGATCGCTAACATGTATAACTGAAGCTAATCTGCTCACTTCTTTGAAAGACTGAAAGATGAGATATATAGAAATAAGCAACATTTACACAAAAAAGAAACATTTCATAGGCATTTTCTCACTCACTCATTTACTCGTTTGGAGAGATTTGTATTCACCTACCAAAGTTACTTCACTCGTAGTTAATCATGAGTTTGGCCATATGTTCAGAAAAAATGTTTAATATTTTTGTTTTGGACTCTATTCCGTGTTATCACTGCTGTCTAGATGAACAGAAATGGTGTCAGACCTGTCTCTGCATCTGATCTGTATGTTAAATTTGGCTAGTACAGCAAATGACCTGCGGGCACCGTTTTCATCATTCAAATTATCACTGAGCCAATTCACGTAAAATGTCTAGTTTAATAGATTCATTTTCAATTGAGCAATCGATAATCAAATAATCATGACGGCCCTAATTTGCATATTTTTGTCTTTTTAACTTGCCCTAATTGAGGCTGCCTTGTTGTGTGTGCATATTTGCTATACTCCTTTTACTGCCTTTTCTTGTTGGCTTTCAGAGCATGTTACCATGTGCAGTGGTGCTAAGTATCCTTTCTGCAACAACTGGATAGTGCAGTAACAGCTAAATTCTACAGCTATAACTTAGATTGCCTCTTCTGCTTTCATTAATTGAATGTAGGTCTGCATAATATGGGCAGAATATTAGTAATGTAATTATACTGCTACATGTTGATATTGCAATGTCTTTCAATATGTTAAAGGGCCCATATCATTACTTCTCTGGAATTAAAAAGACTTGAACTATTTTTATGTCCGCGGCCCCGTCCACACAGACCACATATGGAAACTAAGCTGCGAAAAACATATTTCTATATGTCTCGTTATTCTGCCTACAGCAGTTTAGCCCCACCCGCTCATGTTGAAGCTCCAAGGTGTGTTTCAGCCCCATGCTGTTTTTGGAATGAGCTACAATACAAGACAGCCAATCAGAAAAGAAACTGGTTACGTATATCATCCTTAAAGGAACAGTAACAAAAACAGCCTGTTGAAATCTATAGTTGAGAAAATGGTCAGAATGAATTAGAATAAATTATGATGAATGGTGAAATCTTTTTGGTACACAAACCCATCAAGCAGCAGGGGGAAAATTAAATAGAAGGAAAATATATGGGTCCTTTAAAAACACCTCAACCAGTCAGTGTCTATAATAATAATATGTATTGCAGCCTTCTGCAATATGAGTATTGCAGAGAGACATAATGTTATCATAACGTGCAGCCCTAGTTAACTGTAATGGTAGTAGGTTAGTGTTGGAGTTATTCAGAAGAACAGCCAGTCGTGTTAAGCAAAATGTACTTAGAACTTTTGTGTTATTTACATGAATTTATTAAATGTTATCTTAAATGCATCTTTACGCAGCAGAATGTGTACATGTAATATTTCCTGTGTTTGAGTTTTGTTTTCAGGAAACTTTAGGACTGTGGCCTCAGTTAAGTGCTTTTCATTTTATCTGGACAAAAGCCTGCATGTAATAACTAAATGACAAACAAGACCAAAGAAGGATGAAACATTCTTCAAAGACTGCACTGAGATCATTGCATTATCATGTATCATATATTTACAGTCTTTCCCTGCTGGTTGACTGTAACGTTTGACTATTAGTGTTCTACCATTGATCCCATAGCACAGTATAGAACAAAAAGCAATGCTGTTCATTTTCATGCCTGCATTAAGAGGCCACTTTCTCCCCTGTAAGCTGTTTGTACTGGTTTTGATAATATTGCCATACTATTTAATGTTAATTACTTAATTACATATTTAATTAGAGTTGCATAATGCATTGCCTTTAATATTCTGCACGGTTCAGGAAATTCTACAGTAGTTCGGTTCTGCACTTCTTGACTTCCTTTCGTCTGGTTTAATTGATAAAAACATGACATGATTCACAAAACAAGACTGCACAATGATACGTTTTCTTTGATTGAACTTTTAGTGTCCGCTCCTTTAACAGACTTTTTCTGTTTGTTTCTTGTTGAGAAAGAAATCTGAAATTTCACCATGCTTTCATTACTTATTACATTTTATTAGTAACAACTATGACTTGTGGTTAGCTTCTAGAGCCTCAACAGGGTTTGTAGTCATCAGTGTCCACTCATCTTGTGTTTGTAAATGAGGGGAGCAGGGAGGAGGGAATAGAGGGCAGATTGTGAGGCAAGGGCAGGGCGAGGTAGAGGGGAAGGATGGAGCTGGCACAGCAGGGGATCCATCAAACTGACAGTAGAGTTCCTGGTGTTCTTCTCATCCTTCCACCAGCAGGAAGCATCTTCACAGCACTCCATCACACTGACAGCCTGTTCTAATGAATGACTGGAATTTCCTACATCACTAGCCTGACAAGCCTTTCTTGTACAAACACACTTGCATTTACTATGATGTGTCTTGACATCTCCACTCTCTATCTTCTCTATAAAATCCCTTGAGGTCACTCAGTGAACCTTGATGACAAGGACATTGTACAACTTAAGTACATCAAGAGAACACGCCAACGTTTTTTAATCTAGCCTGCAATTGTAGCATATGGTCAATTATCACAGACAGCACTGTGCCCTACCTAGATAAAGAACACAAAGGAACTGACAAGAAATTCTCTTTTAAGAGAAACTATGAATTTAAAGAGAATCTATTACGTTTAAACCCCAAGTGAAGTGAATGACATTGTTTGCAATGGGATAATGGCAGCTGGTAAGAGGTGAGATGTATTAGACAGCAAGTGAACAGTCAGTCGATGTGTAGTGATGGCTGGAAAACTGGGTCAGAGAATATTGAAAACGACAGGCCTTGTGGGGGTGTTTCCAGTATGCAGGGGGTTAGTACCTACCAAAAGTGGTTCAGGAAAGGACAACAAGTGAACCAGCGACAGGATAATCGGCACCTGAAGCTCAGTAATGCATGTGGAGAGTGAAGGCTAGTCCAATCCCACAGAAGGTACATACCAATGCTGCCTGCTACCAAAGCTGCCTACAAACGGCATTTTTGCATCAGAACTGGAACAATGAAAGAAAGTAGCTTGATGAATTACGTTTTCTTTTACATCATGCGGATGGTTGGCTGTGTGTGTGTCACTTATTTGGAGAAAAGATTGGAATGACAACAATGGAAGCCTGTGGAGTGGGACACTCGGTCCTGGAATTCATGTGGAGGTAAGTAACCTATACCTAAACATGGTTGCAGACCAGGTACAGCCCTTCATAGCAGCGATGTTTCATAATGGCGGTCTAGGCGTCTTTAAGCAGGATAATGTGCTCTGGCACACTGCTAAATTTTTTCAGGCATAGTTTGTGGAGCATGACAAAGAGCTGGCTTTGCCTCAGTCTGACTGAGCATCTGTGGATGTGCTGGATAAACCAGTCTGATTGCAACTTACAGGATCTGCTGTTAAAAACTTGCAGAAGTCTTGCAGTGTCCATGCTTTGACAGAGAAAAGCTGTTTTGGCATCTATATAGGTGTAAATCTATAATAAAGTAAAGTGGCCCCTTATAGTCACACATCAACACACCACAGAACAATGTTAAATTCTTTCTCTGCGTTTACTTCATTCACCAAGTGAAGCAGTGGGCTGCTACCAACAGGGAGAACCCGGGGAGCAGTGTTTGGGGACGATACCTTGCTCAAGGCTACCTCAGTGATGGCCTGGGATTTGAACCCACAACCTTCTGATTGCAGGGGCGACTCCCTAACCACTAGGCCACCAGCTGCCAACTATGCCTTTAGTGTGTCTTTAAATCTGGAAAAGATCATGATATTTGGAGGTGAATATAACACAATACAAAGTTACTTTCATAAAGTCATGAACACTCATGCATTTTTATGAATATGGAGTAAAAGTTATATCAGTTACATAAGTCACTTTAATTTTAATGAGTTACTTGAATGTCATGTTTTATAGAGACTTGACTCATCACATTTAGTCCATCCAGACAAGAATCTGTGAAAAGAAACCTCAGTTCTCCACAAGAAGTCTTGCTGTGAAAACACTACATGATGCGCACTAATATATTAAACCATTTTGGCTCTTTCCATAGCAGTGTGTAACTGACCGCCCCCCACCGCTTTGTTATTATGGCCCGTACCTCTCCTGTTTTGTCTGAAGACATATTTGCCGTGCTGTTTTAACAGGTTTCTTCAGAAAGCTGTAAGACCGCACACACACAAGCGCTGCTATGATTTCAGTGTGTTGGTGTAAATCACCATGGCAACAGCTGTGTCAATAAACCTTGAGTACAAAGCAGGAGCTCTTATCTTCTCCACCAGTGTTTGCACTTTCATCTGTGTGTGTGCGTGTGTGTGTGTGTGTGTGTGTGTGTGTGTGTGTCACATGAGAATCGGTAATGTCTTTTTATCAGGGCCTATAATATAATACCACTTTGGAACAGATCAGTAAAACATCAAAGTCTCTTCATACTCCCCCGTGTTAAACCCACACAGAATTGTTTCTTGTACAGAGCACTTGGGAAATACTTGAGTGGATTTGTTTCTGCGAATGTACGTGTGTGTGTGTGTGTGTGTGTGTGTGTGTGTGTGTGTGTGTGTGTGTGTGTGTGTGTGTGTGTGTGTGTGTGTGCGTGCGCGACAGTGAGATTGAGCACAGGAAAGTTTATATTTTAATTTTGGGTCTCTTGTCTCTGGTGCAGCCACACTGAAATACCTAGGACCTGGAGGCATATGAGTGTGTTCAGGACATTTTACCTGTTCCAAAGGGCACTGAATCAAGGTTGACAATGAGCTATACTGCACAGAACTTTAAAAAAAACCTTCCAATACCAGCCTCCCCACTTACTTTACAGAGTCTCTTAGGTGGTATTGCCATAGCCATAGTTTTACAGAATAGAATAGTTCATTTTTGCATTAAACAACTAATTTGCTCACCCTGCGTAGTTGATCAGCCATGTTTACTCATTTAGCTTTGCCCAGGAGCTACAAGGCGAATGCAACTTGCAGGTAGTGGAAGCTAACGACTATTTATAGAACTGTGCAAATCATCTTTCCTTTGCATTAAACTGCATTGAGTTACGTAATCTCCAGTAGACCCCGTTTAGACCCCGAGGAGGCATAAAGACCCCGTCACCTTACGCCTCCTCAGTATTCAGATTATATCTCGCCACATAATATTGGAGGTGTAAACACACCCATCCACTTCAGGAGATTCAAGGCACATGTAGTAGCATTGTAAATGCATCCATCCTCCCACCTAAACCCCTTTCAACAACCGAAACCCCTTCCACTACTGTAACGCAGCCTCCCCACTACACTCCACCCTTCAGCACTTATAATGTGGGCATCACTGCTCTTTCAGTTCATCTCCTGATGTGAGTTTCCTTTTAATTTCACAACCCTCTTTAGAAGGGTTGGGTAGCTCAAATAAAGCTCCAGTTTAGTTAAACTATACCTCGTATAATTGTTTTTCACCTACTAGGTACAATATCCGTGTTTTAAACCACGTGGCAATGAGACGAGGGGGGGTAGTCGTGAAAAATTGTGATCTTTTTTTTTAATAGAACAGAAAAATTTGGAGCAGTCCAGGTGACTGGTTGTATATGAGCTGATATGCATATTACAGAGTGAACACATTTCACTCTGACCAGAGATGCATTTGAGTCCAAGTGTAGCTACAATCCGATCAGGATACAATCCAGACATCAGTCACATAAAGTGACCAGGTATAAACATGGTTTCTGACATCTTATGATCTAATTTATGATCCATATAAAAATTGTACAAAAATATGATGTAAAGCTAAAACAACTGTAAGCCTGAATTTTACTAATGACTGCATTTGGATTATGGTGAATTGTTAACACATTGTTATGTGAGAGTCCTTTAGAAATGTATTCCAATGATAGAACTGCTCTGGTGTGGTTGTTGTCAGGTGGGGATGGACGAGGCAGAGAAGTATCAGCAGAGACTGCAGGCCATTGCAGTAAGTAGCAGGACCCAGCACTCCTCCACACTCACATATGCCTTCTTTTACACACATACTGCATAATTCAGTGATATTTAAAAATAGAGTGGGGTTAAATTTTAGTCATACTGACAGATATTTGTTGGCAGGTTTAGAGGAAAGTAAGACAGCGAGAGACTCAGCTAAAGAGGGGGAGAATGTGTCTGTGTGTGTGTGTGTATGTCACAATATTTTGCCGAATAGTTTTCATTCCCTTAGACCAGTTGTTTCCAAGCCTATTGTGAATTACCACTGCCCCAGCACATAGTACCATTCTCCTGTTCCAACACTCCCGATTCTAGTCTGTAAGGGGCTACATGACCCAAAATCCAATTTAAAGAGGAATTTCACCAATTTATAATTTAGGTAAAATTATAAACAAAGTCAGAGTGGTTTGATATAAAATGGATCACTGTTAAGAAATTTATTGGCACATATTTCTTTATAGTGGTTGTGATAAGAACCATGGATTGTGTCTTCAACACAAATATAGGCATTTTGTTTACTATTGACTTTCGGTTGATATTTGTACTATAAATCGGAAAAAGTATGTTTCCTTATGATGCCCTGCATGTACTTCTTCATTGTGAATGCATTTTCAAAATATATTTTAGACCAAAACTATGGGAAAACATTGCTCCAGGCAGTGTATTCATAACCATTCCTTCTTTAAAAGGCATTAAACATTCCAGACCTCCTATCACTATTGCTATTATCAGTTCTAACTTGGTAACTTTCTTAAGAACAGAGCATTTCACATCAAAACACTCTCTGTGACTTTATTTCCATCTTGTTCATTTATTTATGCTACATTTTTTAAGAGATGCTGATGAATTCCCCTTTAGCATCAGTTTTAGTCATATTACATACAATTACAGTGTGATATCTAATCCAAATGAGATTCAGTTTGCTATTGTGTGAAAAGTCACACTGTTAATGTCCTAATGCATTAATGAACTGAATTTTTGCCAGCATTCTGTAAAGATGGTCCAACATCTTTACATTTGTGGGTGGGGTGGAGTTAGTGTAATTAGCTGATTAGTTGGATCAGATGTTTTAGAGCAAGGAAAACACTATAACATGCAGAGACATGCTGCTCCAAGACCAGGATCCATAGCTTTGGAAGGCAAAGATGACGATACAAACAGAAAATAAAATGAAAGAGATTCTAGAAGACTTGCCAAATAGACATGAACGAGACGAGACGAAACAAGAGAGGACGACTTAGATGTCGCGCTTCCATCTTTTCAGTTTGGGATCATTTCTTAGAAAAGCGAGGCTGATGCCACTCTTCTCTAACTGAACCTGAATCAGATTAGAGCTGTTAATTCAATTCAGCCCTGAGATTAGACCCCTGTGTTCGCCTAATCCAATAAAAGGCCTGGGTGGCACGGAGGAGGGACTGCACCAGGCTATTTTGAATCAAAAAAGCTGAAGTTGGCTTCTGGGTTGTTTGGATTTTTAAAAGAAATGAAGATTTGCGATAAATGTGTAAACAAGAAATATGTGGAGTATGAAATGGGACTGAACAGCAGATCCCTCAAGGCAAGATGTGATTAAAGGCTTAGATCTTGCTGATATATTTCAGAGACTTAGATTGATTTTGAGTATGTTAGCAGCTTAGCACATGACGCTAGTTTCAAACCAGTTTAGTCACGTATCATCCAATATTTAAGCCCAGGTTTCAGGTCCAGACATCTGACATCAGGGTTTCACAGCCAATTTTATCCGTAAGCTCATTTGCTTTGCCTTAATACTTTAAGACCACTAAACACTTACTAACCCATCAGTAGCATGTGGAACCAATTGCCATATTAACTGTTTTATATACAAAAAATGTATTTAATTTACAATATACAATAATTATTTGTATAGTGTGGATATAATGATGAACTAAAAATCATAAATAAATAAAATGGTAAATAATATACTGTAACTGCCTATTTACATTCATTTCTGTGATGTTACCTGATTTTATTTCCATATTTGCAATATGAGATGTTAACTTAATGTCATAAATGCATTCTCAATTCTATACGTCTTTCTGAATCTGTTCATCATTCATGTCACACCTAATATTTTATACGTAGTACTGTAAGTAAAAAAACAAAAATGAAATTTTGGTGTGTGCAAAATGTTATGTTTTGATAAAACGATGAACCTCCGGACTGCATGGTAACCAATTGTGTCACACCCACAGTCCCACACTGAAATTCAGCACACACCAAGCAGAAGCAAAACATGATGTATATTTACATTAGATTATAGTTGAAGTTAAAAGAACAACAATATTACACCATACGTCTTACATCTCTGCATACACTTTCATTCTGGGCACTTTTAGTTGTTTGAGGTTAACTGGGCTGTGCCTTCAACTTCAATTTCAAGTGTCTCTTTCTCTCTCTCTCTCTCTCTCTCTCTCTCTCTCTCTTTGTCTCTCTCTCCCTTTGTCTCTCTTTGTCTCTCTTCTTTGTATCTCTCTTTCTGTCACTCTCTTTGTCTCTCTCTTTCTGTCTCTCCTTCTCCGTCTCTCTTTCTGTCTCTCTTTTCTCTCTCTTCTTTCTGTCATAGGAGAAGAGGCGAGTGCAGGAGGAGGAAGACAGAGCGAGGAGAGAGACGGAGGAAGAGTGGCTGAAGATTGCACAGCGCAAGGTTTGATCCTTCCTGCTCATATAGACACACACACTCCACAGTCTTCTCTCCAGTGCAGTCTGTTTTCCATTTTAAAGGAATAGATGAAAAATTAGCCAGAACAAGTGCAAATAAGTAACTCGAGCGTCTGTTTTGGAACACTCAACCCTTTAATGCTTCGGCCTACTGCGCTGAATATGGGGAAAGTCCCTTGGTAATCACTGGTGCTGAATGCTGCGCTGAGCAGTTCTTTTTATGCCTCTTTATTTCATGATCATTAATCATTTTCATTTTAGGAGTGGCCGACTAGAGCTGTCTGACCCTTCTAATGCTTCAGTTCTTTCCTCTCCAGTTACAAACCAAAGAGAAAACAGCATGAAATGTACCCATAAAAAATAAGCTTCATTTTTAAATCATTCTCTACTGTCATCTATATTTTATTTCTACATCCAAGTAGGCTTTAAGATAAGAACACAACAAGATCAAAACAAAAAGTACACTTTACAATTAATACAAAAAATATATTAATATAGACATTTGTATGCATATGCAAATATGTGTGTATATAACCTACATATGTATTTGTATATGTACATAGTGCAAATATATATGTATGAACACATATACACTGCTCACAAAAATTAAAGGAACACTTTAAAGAAACACATTAGATACATCAGATCTCAATATGAAGTT
>JBBJLS010072854.1:0-10106 GCA_037577275.1 Bryconaethiops microstoma
AGACACTGGCATGGAATGGTTGTCATACTCATAGAGATGCTGATTTTAAAATAAATTGCAGTGGTCTCTTATTTTTTCCGGAGCTGTATATTGCTTCTCTAGTTCTGAGCAGTCTTGGACCACATCATCATATTTATCACTATTGTGACAAAATACTTCACAAGATTTGAGCATATTGTGATATTGTCAGTACTTAAAGAACACTGGCCTATTCTGTGTTTCATTACAAACAGAATAATTTATCATCTTTAATTGTGAAGAGTGTGAAACATTCAATAAAAGGTATTTGTAGTTTTTGGCAGTGTTTTTTTAATGTGGCATTTCTTGCCCTTTTTTGTTTGTTCCAATTAATCAGATTTCAGAGAAAAATGCACATCGGGACATTGATGTATTGTCAAAACATCAACACCTACCATGATATTTTTGCCGTGTTGCCAACCCTTAGTTCTGATAATCAAATATTTCAGCTCTCCAAGTTGCCACAAGTTTGAGACAATTCTCCAAGCAGACTGTAGGCACTGCCAACTCGGTTTTGTTTGCTATGAAAAAAAATATATTGTGGGCGTTATTTATTCAGAAGCTGATCTCTCATTCTTTCATGCTGCTGTACATGATTAAGCTGGTTGACAAATTGTCTATTTATATGTAATTTATATATGTATAAATAATTAGATGTGAGAAATCCAGCAAGTCACATGTCATAATTTTTATCTTTTTAACTATGATCAAGTGAGTTACCTTCATGGAAGTATTACGAATTATTATATGTGTCTTATGACTACAGATTATTTAGATACTTAGACATTAAAGTTCTGTGTTTCAATATAGTGCAGTGTTTCTCAGCCCTGGTCCTGGAGACACACTGCTCTACATGTTTTAAGGCTTGCCCTACCTTACAACGCCCATCTAAACTGAGGAATAGCATGTTAATTACCTGATTAGTTGGATCAGATGTGTTGAGAGCAGTGAAAACAGAAGAAATATCCATTGTGGGTCCTAAAAATCAGCTTAAATTTAAGTTTCTATCACAATCTGTGCTTTTATCATTATTTGTGAGCCTTTTTAACCATAATCAAGTGAGTTACTTTCATGGAAGTATTACAAAATTATTACATGTGGCTTATGACTACAGATTATTTAGATATTTGGTTTGAAAATGACAGGCAAACTGCTCTCTTTTGTTCTGGCTTACTGAGGGATCCAGCTGTTTGACCTGCATTCAAAGTAGCATCAATGATAATGATCACTGATAATACAAGTAACAGGCTTTTTGAGGAAAAAAAAGAAAAAAGCCAAGTGTTCTGCCATTGTAACTGACTGACATTAAATGTATTTGTTTCCTGTTGAGAGAGTGTTTAGCTAATACTTGTTTTATATCATCATATGGGAAAATAAAAGATTTAAAAACATCAGAAACTAGATGTAGGATTATTTCTTACTAAAAGGTCATGTATCAAAATCAGTTTAGAATATGAATCTTATGAAGGGCTGTTTAAATGACAATAGACACTTTTGGAAGAATGGACGTACCTAAGGGTATTTCGCAAGGTAATCGTGTCAACCAATCACAACGCACCTCCAAGACCAGTGCGGCTTCATTAGTCTCAAAATGCTTATTGCTTTTGTCATGTTATTGTTTTGCCATCTGGTGTTGATCAGACGAGTCCGAGGTTCCTTTTTAACTTCAGCTGCTCTCAGCGTTGCTTTCTCTTTTTCTTGGATAGTTTTCTCAGATGTGAATTTCTATAAAGCTGCTTTGTGACATAATTGTAATAAGTGTTATACAAAAAAATGACCTAAACTTATTGAAAATGATGCCTCATATATTGTGAAACGTGTGTTTAACAGTGACCTGATTTGCTCACTTGCTGATCACAACTCTGTACAATTGCACAATTGCAATCTCTTCTGAAACAACTGTCAATCACTGCATCACCTACACAATACAATCAGTCCAACCCAGAATAACTACGGGAGTGCAATTATGCTCAGCAGGGGCTGGAGAGGTTGAAGGTCTTTCTGTTTCTCTCTCTCTCTCTCTCTCTCTCTCTCGATCTGTCTGATTCACTGAGCTGTAAGATTTTGCTTGTAGAGAACAGGTTAAGTGCTTTGATTATGTGTTGGCTGGAGGTCAAGCAGTGACATTAATGTAAGACATTGTTATGTTTGTTAAGCAACTGAAGAAAAATGGCTTGTCATCATCATCACATGAATTGGAAGCAAAAAAGTTCATAATAACATACATGGACACCCCCCACCCCCCCCCCCCCCCACACACACACACACATACATACATACATGCACACTCAACGTCATCAAGTACTTCAACCAAATTGAAATGTCACCTTTCAGATGAGATCCCTTTCACTAGTGTGGTCCACTGTGATGTAGTTGTGGACCCAGGTGTGTGTGTTTGTGCGTGTGTGTGTGTGTTTCAAGGCCCCCTCAGACACCTGCTCAGCCCTCACAGGACCAATTTCGTAAGGCGGACGGACTGACTCACACTGTGGACGACTAAATGAACTTGGTTCACCTCTCCCCAGCACCCCATAAAAATATTTTTGGCGGTCTTAATCTCTCACTGCTGATGCTCACGCACCAATTTCAACTCGCACCTAATGCAAAAGCCAGAAAGCAATTCTATCTGATTTTTAATTTGACTGGAGATGAAATCACTTTATCTGCACAGATCTGACGTTTCTAATCATATTAGCTAAATACGCACAGCCTCATCATTATGAGAGCAGCTGACCTATTTCTTAGGAAGAGATGTTCAGAAATCTTATCTAGTTGGGTTACTGCTATTTTTTTGCTAATAAGTTGGTAGTTCTCATGTTTCCACACTGATCAGTTATTACGTTACCTCACATTTGGAGAGGCCGCAGTGCTGTATTGCCGGAGCTCTGTAGAGAAATTAAAACCCAATTTCTGGAATACGCTTTCCATTTCCTTTTCACCAGACAGACAATCAGACATGAGACATGGACAGGATTCGATTATTACTATAGTGCATGGTGTGTAAGTAAGCAGCAACCTTGCCTGAGCATTCGGTTTGATGTGAGAACCTCAATAAGCTTTGGCTTATTTTTCAGGTATTCTTGACAATATCTCAGACTGTTGCACGATTATGTGGTCCAACCATGTGTCTCAGGTTGAGGTAGCAACTCTTTCATCAAAAAGAAACAAAGCTATAAAGAATTGCTCTTTACCCTTGAATGGTGTTCAAGTGTTTCTTACTCAACCACTGTTTGCAGGTCTAGTGTTAATAGGTTTTTAAATCAACTCAGCTATAACAATTTATGTAAATAAAATACCAAATGTTTACTTCATGCCAATTCCAAGCTATACAGACAGCATATATGGTTAATATTAACCATGTACCTCTTTTAGAATATATTTATAAATAAGAGTGTTATTTGTTTTTGTGATAAAACTTAAAATCTATTCATGCCAGAATATACAACATACAATGGGCATAGTTTTCCCGTGTGTATATATTTGCATGCCCGTGATGCCTGTATACTGTGTCTTTCTGTCCATTTTGGTTCCACACACATCACAGTCTTCATTTTTATTATTGGCTGCAACCTCGAATGATGAAAATACTTTCTCTCTCTCTCTCTCTCTCTCTCTCTGTCTGTATGTCTCTCTCTCTCTCTCTCACACAAACACACAGACACACACACTATAGCTGGTCATGGTAAGAAAGTCAGACATATATGCAACAGCATCTTACACTTACTTCAGGTTCTGCAGGTGGTTGTTCTGTGGGTCAGGCTGTGTTTGCAGAGTGAGAAAATCTAGAATGGGTTAAATATGCCAAAATGTGGGATCAGACAAGTTTCAGCGCTTGAAATGTAACTGTGTTGCAGCTTTGTCTGTGAATAGTAGGTCAGAAAGAGGACAGAATGAAGGGACACAGCACTTCCACACTTTCATTACCTACAGGTCACATATGTAATATAAATGTGGGGGGTGTACAGTGTGATCCCACCAAAAATATGTTATTTAATATGCTCCTAACAATCAGCAATCTGAGCTTGAAATAAATATGAATTGACTCATTTTTCTTTTCATAAACAACGTGTGTCCCACAGACTCAGACACCACACAAGGGTTAAACAAGCTCAAATCAAAGAGTATTCTCTATGCACAAATGACATAAAAATACTTTGCAGTCTCAAGTGTCACAAACATAGTCCTGGTTGCCTCTATCTGGATCACTGGAATCTGAAATTTAGCACCTGTTCTTTAGTTCTGTTAATCAGTGTGTCTTTCTTCTGCTCAGTCACTCTGAAGTCTTGCTGCTAGCTTACAGGCCTAGTTTTATTTCATTGTTTATTTAACAGTGACAATTCACACGAATCAGCATCATATGTTTATAATTTAGCCTATAGTTTTTTAGTTAATCAGTAGTTCTACATCAGTTGCTCCGTGCTGAAGTAAAGCTTTTCTTTGAGCACCTTTATGCACTCAGAAGCATCACATATCCCTGTTCAATACTCAGATCTTGAACCAATACATCTCTCACACATCTAGAAACTAGCAAAACTACACAACTAAGTATTTGAGAGGCTGCAAGGGCAGTTATATGTGCCGTACGCAGCATAAGAAGCAGAATTACATCTACATTCAGCATTAAGAAGCAAATATAGAGACTATTTCAGCTCACAACTGTAATCCAATTATTGCCTAAACAAAAAAATAACCTGATTTCACATTTCACATTCAAAGCTGATAATATACAAGCTAAAATTAGGCTATGGATAGACCATGCATGGACTATTCAAAATACATGCAGTGACATGTTTTTTTGCCAAACAAAATGAGAGGTACTAATCTAAGGTTTCATCACCTTTATTCTTAAGTGAAGAACTATCATCATCAGTTTTATCACAACATTAAAACCACTAGTATAGTCAGTAACACTGATATTGTTACAGTGGCACCTGCCAAGGGAGGAGATATATCAAGAAGCAAGTGAACTGTCAGTTCTTGAGGTTGATGTGTTGAAAGCAGGAAACTGGGCAAACGGAAGGATCTGAGCCACTTTGACATTTGTGATGCCTAGATGACTGCATCAGTGCATCTCCAAACTTGCAGGTCTTCCAGGGTACAGGTCTTCCAAAAATAGTACAAGAAATGAGAACCGATAACAGGGTCATGGTTACCCATTGATATGTGTGGGGAGGGAAGGCTAGACTGCCTAGTCTGATCCTACAGGGGAGCTACTATGGCACAAATTACTAAAAAGTTAACGCTAGCTATGACATGCGTCAGGAAACACAGAGCATCACAGTTTCCTTTATGCCTGGTTGCATAGCCACAGATCTGTCAGAGTACCCATGCTGAACCCTGTCCAACAAGTGTCTACAATGGGGATGTGAACACTGCAACTAGACCAAGGAGCACTGGAAGAAGGTGGCCTGGTCTTTACTTTTACATCATGTGGATGTCTGGGTGTGTGCGTCCCTGGGTGTGATACTCGAGGCAATTTTCTGCTAGGAAACCTTGGGTCCTTTCAATCACATGGATGTGACTTTGACAAGTACCACCCATCTAAACACTGTTGTAGACCAAGCCCACTCCTTCCTACAGGCAGTGGCTTCTTTCAGCAGGATTATGCACACTGTGCAAAATATTTCCAGGAATGATTTGCAACCCTGCTGCATAACATTACCATACGATCATGTATATAACATATTACTATTAATTAGGCAAGAATTTAATTTTAAAATCGTAATTAATCGCATTGTTATACACAAAATTGAAAAGCAGTGTATTTTATTTTAAAAGTACTGCTATATGAACAAAAGTGCAACAACATTTGGTTCCCTTTAACACAGTTACACAGTTCAAATATTTATTGTAAATCTTAAACATGTAATGTAATCAAATCAAATATAAAACTAAAGCTATTTGCTACTGCAGGGAATTCACGTTTTATTTAACTTGTTGCAGAAAAACAAGTTACCCTCAGAGCATGTGGTGCGGAACCATTATAGCAGTTACAAACTCCATTTCAAGGTATTGTTTCTGACTTACTTTTAAATATTTGCACTTCTACTGCACTTTCAGTTATCTTTTTATTACTTATCTATTATTTTATCTATCATTCTATTACTTTCACTTTGTCTCTCCCATTATCTTATTCTATTTTATTTTTTATTTATTATTATTTTATTTTCTATTTCTTTGACAGGCAGTGCAAACTCAAACAAGGTGATAAACTGTTTACATCAGGTCTCTTCAGTTCTGGTACTAGAAGGCCGGGTCCAGCACAAACACACCCACTAAAACTGTTTTTACAGATGAGTTAACTCATTCATGTTCGGTCCTGGAGACCTGCCATCTAGGAACAGAACTGCAGAACCTAACTCCAAAAGTCTCCCTTTCAATTATCTTGATGGTCTAAGTAGCCACACTCCGTCCCAGGCGTGTTTTAAATGCACCTCTTTCACAAATATCCACTGTCAGGAACAGATGACAGAGAAGAATTGGTAATTGAGCACATCGTACATCATAATGAAGAAATACGTAGCTGGAACGCAGAAAAAGACGGTCATAACGAATCAGACCTGATGGGATTCCAAGAGGCTTATGATGAGTCATCCAACACACTCAATCTTCAATGTAAACATATAATATCACTCACACACACACACACACACACACACACACACACACTAAAGCAACACACTGGCACAGATGGATAGATGCTTTTTTACATGGGTTAAAATTGTTCAGCCACGTCAAATGCTGTAAATATTCCTTTCAGTGTGGAATAAATACTGCACAAAGGGGGCCTGTACATACTTCATTATTAAACCGTGGTAAAACATGCATTCTTGTTCTGGAAATTTACTAAAGTGAACAGGAACATTTTTTGGTCAATATCCTAACAATCTATCAAAACCATGTACCCAAAAAACTGAAAACAGTGCTCACTTGCAACTCAGCTGATATTAGTTTTATTAAAATTCATACATCTCTAAATTTCCATGCTGAAATACACTTATATTTATTTCCCATGACAACTGCAGGATTGCATGGTGGTGCGGTGGGTAGCACTGTTGCCTCACTGCTAAAAGGCTTTGGATTCAGTTCCTAGCTGTGGGTACCAAGGGTTTGTCCTGTATGGGGTCTACATATCCTCCGTTTCTGCCAGATGCTCAGATTTACTCCTACAGTCCCAAGAAATGCGTGTCGGGGTGAGTTGGAAATGATTAATTGCCTCTAGGACACCTATTTGAAGTGTGTCTCTACCTTTTGCCCTATGAATGATACAATATGATTTAAACTACATTAAAATGTGATTGAATATGCCATTTAATATGACATTTAAACTGAAAAGGTAATGTTTTAGCATGAAAGTGGAAGGATAGAAGTGTTTCACTTTAACAAATTTGGAGTCCTGTGGCGGTCCTGATCATTGATTACAAGGGTAACAAGAATTAATAAATAATGTAAAGAAATAAATGGAACACAGTCTGCTTTTGTTAACTACTAATTAAAATGGACAATGAAGGTAGATACAAGGTATACGCTATATGGACAAAACTATTGGGACGGCTGGCCATTACACCAACAGGGACTTTATTGTCATTGCATTTAAATACATAGACTTTAATATGGAGTTAGTCCCTCCTTTGCAGCTCTAACAGCTTCCACTCTTCTTGGAAGGCTTTCCACAAGATTTTGGAGTGTTTCTGTGGGAATTTGAGCCCATTCATTCTGTAGAGCATTTATGACATTTCTGTTCCAGTTCATCCCAAAGGTGTTTTATGGAGTTGAGGTCAGGGCTGTGTGGGTGAGTCATGTTCTTCCACACTGAACTCATCCAACCATGTCTTTATGGACCTTGTTTTGTGCACTGGGACACAGTCATGCTGGAATAGAAAAGGTTCTTTCCAACTGTGTCCACAAAGTTGGAAGCATGGCGTTGCCCAAAATGTCTTGGTATGATGAAGCATTAAGAATGCCCTTCACTGGAAGTAAGGGGCCACCAGAAATGGAGCAAAAATGTAGACCATCTAGGAGGCCCTAAGGACCAATTTGAGAACCCTGCTTTAAAGTCCTTAAAATTCATTTAAATGATTTGGGGGAAACTAGATTTTCATTTTTAAACTATAGGTGTGTGTGAATGTATCTACACATTAATGTTGTACAACTTGCACTAACATGCACTTTCGGTGACTGCATCACATGCAGAATTTGACTTATAACACACCCAGGATATACTGATTACAATTAGATCACTCAAACCACATTTGGAGGTGGTCTGAGACAGATCTTGACCACATTCAGTACAGGTGTAAACAGAGTGTGTTTTCTTTAATGCAAGTGAAAATGAACCTGCTGAGGATAAACAACACAAGATGCAAAAAATGCAAGACAGGAGTGATCCCCAATCCAAAACCTTGCTCAGACAAGCAGCTCAAATCCGAATTTTTTTTGCAGGATGAATTTTCTGCAGTCTGAACAACAAAAAACTCCATGAAATTAGACATTTTCCCGGAAGGGACACCGTCACAGGGTATACACAGAGTCCCAATGCCAACTTGAATCCAGCTCGAATCAACTGGTACCGTGAGTACTCCGTTCTCTATCTCTCTGTTAATATACTTGCTGTATGTGTGTGTGTAAGAACATTGTTTCCCGGTGGGAATCTTTGCTCTCTTGTGGAGTGTTCTTAGATCAAGGTGCGTTGCTTACCGACTCTCTCATGCACATCCGTGATTGGGTTCTTCCACTACACTACACTGTGGTTCAGGTATGTTCTTGTTTTGTCTCCGTGACAAAATGTCTGAGTCTAGAACAGTGAACCCAGCAGACTTTGCTGCCCTGGTTGACACGGTGAACGGGCAGGCAGTCAACTTGGCTGCCGCGAAGCCAGCGTCCCAGGACGCAGTCCAAACCCCCTCATCTTCCTGTACTACTCCCAAGATGTCTCTCCCTGAGAAGTGGAATGGTGTAGATGGGACGTGCGATGTGCTCCTAACCAACCTGAGCGCTACCCCTCTGACAGAAGCCACATTGCACTTCTCATCTCCCTTCTCACCGGGCAGGCAGCAAAGTGGGCTACCGTGGTCCTGAGATCCGATACGGACGCCGGATACTCCTATCCAGAGTTCACCCGCCAGCTCAGGGCTGCGTTCCAGCATCCTGACAGGGAGGTGGAGGTCGACTCCCATTTTTATCTTCTGCAGCAGGGCAACCATTTGGTGAGTCGCTACACCACAGAGTTCCACACCTTGGCTGTTCAGACTACTTGGAGGGACTCCGCCCTCCAAACGGCCTTCTATGAGGGGTTGGCTCCCAGCCTGAAGGACGAACTCACTGGGCGAGAGCTTCCCAACACCCTGGAGGGTATTATTCAACAGAGCCTCTGAGTGGACTTGTGCATGAGCTCTCGCCCGAGGCCAGCCCCTCGTACCCTGACTGGCCAGGCCTTCACCTCCATCAGAGGCCCACTCATCAGGAGCCAGGGAACCCATGCAGATAGGGCGTGCCTCCCTGACCGCTGCGGAGAGGGAAGGACACTATCGCGAGGGTCTCTGTGCCTATTGCTCCTCCCCTGACCATCATCGGCACGACTGCACAACGGCACGTCTGCCCTCTCAGTCCGGGAAACGGTCAGACCAGGTGAATAGGGGAGGAACTCACCTGGTCCGCTTGCTACCACCTCCTGCATAACGGCCGTTTCCCGCCTCACACTTAAGGTACACATCCAGTTGAGCCACAAACGGATCATTGTAGCCACTGCTTTCGTTGATTCGGAGCCTATGCTGCCCAGCTGTTTGTGAACCGTGAGGCATTGTCTCAGCCTGTTACTATCACCACTGTTGAAGGTCGACCCCTATCATCCAGTCCCATCATCAACCAAATCCGACCCATCCGCATCTCAATCTACGACCACACTGAAAACCTGAGTTTCTGTCTCACTCACCTCACTTCACCTCCTCTCATTATGGAACAAGATAAGATAAGATAAGATAAACCTTTATTAGTCTCACAAGTGGGAAATTTGATTAGTAACGGCAGAAAGTGGACAGTACAAAGTTCAGAGCAGCAGAATTGAGAAAACAATAGAATAGAATAAAATA
>JBBJLS010072855.1:0-10106 GCA_037577275.1 Bryconaethiops microstoma
TAAAATTATTATTATATATAAATAGATGGTTATTCCTCTCTATATAATTCCCGACCGTGTTTTGCCTGGTTGATTTGACATCAGCACGTTCATGTTCTGCCTCGTCTGTTGCGAGATGTTTTGGCTGGATTCAGTTTTAATCCGAACAAAGGCTGCCAAGTTACCTTGTGCTGCACTCGAAAAGGAGTCCGATCTCATGCAGATCACGGATTCGCCTCAACTGCTGGACAAAACAGAAACCCTCGAAATGTGCAGCAGTTACACACTGCGGTCAGCATTCAGATTCCTGTTTCCTGGCCAGTGATGGCTGCGCGCTTCGCCCAACTGACCAGCAAAACACAAACATTTGCAGAATCGAGGCGAGCGTCAGAAAATGAATAGAGAGCGAAACGTTATAACGCTCGTAAGCACAGGGTTATTTCTGCAGTGTAAACGGCTATTTACAAACCTCCGGGACTTCTCATCGGCTTTAAATGTGAATCTGCGACGCGAAAACGTAGGAAAAATTAAGTATTGTGTTTTTTTATTTATTTGTTTGACATTGTTTTACCAACAGATCATTTAGTTTCTCACTAAATGATTTTCAAAAACAGAAATAACCACCACCAACAACAAAAATCGAATAGAGCAACAACAACAACAACAACAATAATAATATAATAATAACGCGGTATTTTTGGCCAGGTTCTACTGCCTTTGGTTAAGGGTTGAACAGTTTGTATAAGCTTATAATCATGTAGGCACCATCACCCTAATGTAAATCTCAACGTGTTTGTATTTTGTATTTATCTGTTTTTTATCAACCAAAATTGTTGATTGGACAGTTTCTGTGAGCCTCCCTGCCTCTCCTTTAGCTCGTAACGGGGAACTGTCCAGGAGCAGCTGTGTGTTCAGCTGAGAACCTGCAGCTGAAAACTTCAACTACGTCGATGTGAGACACTGGGCCGCGTTTTTCTGCGGTTCGGTTGTTCAGTTTGTGATGTTCAGCTCACCATAGCGCCAAAGCACAAACTCCACTGTAACTCCAGAGGCTGCTGAGGTTTCGGGCTTTTTTCGGGGCGAGGAAAAATGCTTGGCTAAAAACTTGCACAATTTTTTAAAATATTTTTTTTGTCATTAAAAGGAACACTTGCTTTTCCACAACATGTTAACTGCATCTAAATATTATTTGTGTGTGTGTGTGTGTGGCTGTTTTCTCCTTACCACTGTAGTTCAGACTGTACAATGAGAGCGGCGGGTGGTTCAGCTCGGAGAGGAAACACAGGCTGATGCAGCTCAGGAGCCACACGTAGAACCAACTGCGCAAGTGGATTTTACAAAAAAAAGATTTTGCTGCATTTGTGGCAGGACCTGCTTCGCCTTGACGCGAACCGTAGAGCTTAAATCACACAATGTTTATAACATTTAAGACATCACATCTCAACTGTTTCTTAAAATCTTCTGATATTCAGAGAATGAGCTTGAATCCAGCACAGTACAGTAAAGCAGGTCAGACAATCAATCGGGATTAGCCACTTCAGGAAAAGTTTATTTTACACTCGTCCAGAATATATATACATACATTCTCTTTTCCAGCTGCTCCGTTTGATGGGACACCACTTAATATTCATTCCACTGGTCTGCTTTAATAAATTAACACACAACACGTTTGAATAAATCGCGTTCGTACTTCGTCGTGTTTCTGGACAATAGTACTGTTCGGTTTTTCCTCTTTATTTGACATGTAAAGAGTAAAAACACCGCAGCAGCACTGTTTGCAGCAGTGAACTGTTGACTGTAGTGAAGGGATTATCTGGAATGAGCAGAACAAAAAAATAAAAACATTCTGAGCACAGGAAGCCTCATGAGAGGCCGTATTTGATTTAAAAATGACATCCTGAAAGACTTTTACAACGTCAGCAACATCCAAAAAATGATACAGTGTTTACTAAGAGCGAGTGCGACAGTGTTTACATTTAGTAAAGAAGCCGAATCAGTGATTTCCCTGCCTCTTTGAATTCATGGAAACGAAAACTAAAAAATATTTCTATAAGGTGATAGAATATGCTATCGCTATCACCTTATTTAATTGTTTGTTTAATTAATTGTTTTTTGTTTTATCCGTTAATTTAAATTAATATATTTTAAACTACAATTTTGCTTGAAATTATTTGAATATGCACCGTTGGATCTAAGTTCCTCTACCCTTCAGGCCTACAATTCCACAAAACGCGGTGTTTTTCTGTTTTACTGTCCTGACAAACAAACACGTAACTGACCTTGAATATTTGTGCGATGTTATGTGCTGCATGATTTATTGTTTACCATTTTTTCGAAAAATGTATTGTTGACCATTTTTTGCGAATCTGTATACTGTATAGTCATATATCGCTGCTCCGTAAAGATTAAAGAGGAGCCGGTGGAGCTGCTCAGGCGACATCTAGCGGCCAAACTGTGAAGCACAGCTTTGATGCAGTCAAAACACGTGCATAAAAATACCACGCAAATCTTAACAATTCAAGCAGTGAACTACAACAATCGCTACAACAACAATAATTATAACAGCGACAACAACAATATAATAATAATAATAACAATAATAATAATGATATTGATTGTTGTTATTATATTATTGTTATTATTATTATTATTATTATTATTATTAGTAGTAGTAGTAGTAGTAGTAGTATTACATAGTCCACCAAAACAAGCTTAAACAATAAAACAATAAAAATAGGTAAACAGGCAAAATGTCAATACATTAGTTCATTCATCAGACAGATCTTGCTCCACGAACTATTCTTGTGTTTTACTCTAGTTATTTCTGTCGGGCGGTATTTGTATTTAAAATAAAGTATTTAATTCTGTAATCGACGAAGGTGCCACAGCATTCATATAATCCAGAACAACACTACAAGAACATTTGGGACGCTCTGAGGTCATTCAATTATTAGAACATTTTAGCAAGAGAAGACAACAATTTAAATCATGGTTCTTGCATTGTGCAACTGCAGCTCGGGTCCTGGGGTTTTATTACTGATGTGTGATGACTTCGAGCTCTGAGTTCAGGTAGAATGAGGAGTCAGTGAGGCAAACCTTAAAGACAGCACTACGTTTTGACTTTCTGTAGAGTGGATATGATTTTTAAAGTGAAATGTAACCTCAAGGACCATTCATGATTGTTTGGGTCACTCAGCCATGGACTACCCTCTTCCTGGGAGCACTTAAAGAGGATTCCCACAGAATTTAACTTCATGCACTAATCAAAGGTTGATTTTCTAGATGGTTTGAAGTGAAATGGTTATTTGCAGAGAAACGTACCCACTTGTTTGTAGTGGTGGTGATAGGAACTACAGGCATTTTATTTACTACTCAACACCACCAGTGAACCAGCAATGCTGATCGTGGTAAAACAGGAGTAATTTTTTTCTTTTGGTTTTGTTTAATTTTACCATGTCCTTCTCCGTGAACAGACGAAAAACAATGTATAAGGAAAGATATTCATAACCATTTGAAGTAATACATTTTAATGCCTCTAAAAGCTCCTCCGCTTTTGACTTGGTAGTTTTCTCGACAACGCAGTTTACATGAAACCGCTCTGAAAGACACTGCTGTGTTAGAAAATTAATAATGCAGAATGAAAAACTGCCCTTTAATGACTGATGCTGACACTGGTGCAATACTCTTAAAGATTTTTACAAAGGCTTTCTTGGAGTGACACCACAGAAGAACCAAGACTCCTTAAGGATCTTTCAGTGGATGATTCTATGTTTTTAAAGTTTAAACCTTTGTTAAAAGAACCATAAAGTGTCAGCCAAGTTTTTCCAAGAACTGTGCACTGCAAAAAACATCCACATTTACAGAGTATAGAAACAGTCTTGGATGCTTTTTTTTTCATGTGCTAAGGCTATATTTATTCATTTTCACTAGTTTTAAGATATTTATGGAGATATTTAAGATATTTATTGAATAACAACATGTTATTGCTTTCTAAAAAAACTTCCTTTAATCTAATTTGCTAGTTTTCATGAATGGATTTTTTTGCAGTGTTTCTCAAAATCCTTGAGGTAAGAGTGTAAGGGAAAGCTATGTGTTAAAAAAGTGAAACTGCCCTGACTTCCTACAGCGGGGGAAATCATTATTTGATGCCTGCTGAATTGCTGACTTATAAAAAATAATTTGGAGGGAGACAGGATATCAACCAAAAATCAAGAAAAAACATGTTACATAAAAGTTATGTTGATTTGCATGTCATTGAGTGAAATCAGTATTTGATCCCCTACAACCCAGCCAGACTTCTGGCTCCAGACTGGCTGTGTGTCCGTGTTGCACAGATTATCATCTATCAGTTACAGAAACTCCTGATCTGAACTCGTTATGTGTATAAAGCACATCTGTCCACAGAATCAGTTTCTTCCATTCCAACCTCTCCACCACCGTGGGCAAGACCAAAGAGCCGTCAAAGGACGTCAGGGACAAGATTGTAGACCTGCACGAGGCTGGAATGGGTTACAAGACCATCAGCAAGAAGCTTGGTGACGAAGTGACAACTGTTGGTGCGATTCTTTGGAAATGGAAGAAATATAAAATGACCATCAATTGTCTGGAGCTCCATGCAGTATCTTGCCTCATGCGGTGAGGACGATCATGAGGGATCAGCCCAGAACTACACATGACGAGTCTGTTAATGATCTGAAGGCAGTTGGTAACAAACTACATAATAATGGATTGAAATCTCGCAGTGCCCCCAATATCCCCCTGCTCACGAAGGCACAAGTACAGCCAACCTTAAGTTTGCCAGTGAACATCTAAATGATTCAGTAAAGGCTTGGGAGAAAGTGCTGTGGTCAGATGAGACCAAAATCGAACTCTTTGGCATTAAGTCGACCCGTCGTGTTAGGAGGAAGAGAAATGCTGAGTATGACCCGAAGAACACCATCCCCACAGTCAAGCATCGAGCTGGACACATTATGCTTGGGGATGTTTTTTTCCTAAGGGTACAGGACACCTTCACTGGATTGAGGGGCCAATTGATGAGGCCATGTACCGTAAAATCTTAGACGAGAACCTCCTTCCCTCAGCCAGAACACTGAAGATGGGTTGTGGATCTTCCAGCATGACAATGACCCAAAACATAAAGCCAAGGAAGCAAAAGAGTGGCTAACGAAGAAGCACAGTAAGGTCCTGGAGTGTCCGAGCCAGTCTCCAGACCTCAGTCCTATAGAAAATCTGTGGAGGAGCTGAAGCTTCGAGTTGCCAAGCAGCAATCAAGAAACCTAAAGGATTTAGAGAGTTTCCGTAAAGAGGAGTGGGGCGAAATAACTCCTGAGACGTGTGCAAACCTTTGACCGACTACAGGAAATGTCACTGCTGTGCTTTGTCCAACCAGTACTAAGTCATGTTTTGCTTGGGTATCAAATACTTATTTCACTCAGTGAAATACAAATCAACTTTTATGTAACATGTTTTTTTCTTGATTTTTGGTTGATATTCTGTCTCTCTCCATAAAAATGAAACCACCTCATAAATTAGAGACTGTTCCACTGTTTTTTCCTCACTGTATTTTCTTGTATTTTCTAGGACCACATCTGGAGCAGATTTCTCAAACACAGCAGGGGAGAACTTGTCGCCAGCTAAAAAGTGGGTAAAAGCACTTTTTGCACTTGTACGACTCTTCCTTTACATTTTATAAGGACACCTAATGATTGCTAGACTAGTGTTTCAGTTTCAGTTTGTGTTTTTAACTCTTCAGTTAGGAGTGTTTTAAGTGGTATCTGCTGATGATCTCTGTAACATCATAACACAGGACAAGTCTGTGTGACTCCGGAGCAGCAGTAGGACAACGTTAGCCTTGATACTAGTGTCAGTCGTCTGACTCGGACTTGTGACTCATTTTATTGGATGATTTGTTGTACAACAGCACAAGCTGTGGTCGCTATGGTTACAATGCCCAAGTAGTTATGAATGAATCAGGGATGAAGATAGTCAATAAAGATGGTTTACAAAGGTGTATAAACAAAACCAACCACAGAAAACAATGGCAATGTCTTTTGCTGGTATTGTTTTGACAGATGTCAAGTGTGCTGCATAGTTGCACAAAAAGTCTGCTTACGTCGTCTTATCAAAACAGTTAAGTTGAACAACTAAATGTGAGGGCTCGAGATGAGAAGCATCTGTATCTATGTGTCAGTAATCAGGTGTGCTGGACGTGTTTGTCCATAAAATATACCAAGCAGACTAAATCCTGATGTGAAATGTTGCTAAATTTAACATTTGTGTTTAGACTGCTGAAGTGGTGGATCAGGGATACTCACAGACGCCCGGTCCCTGGAGTGTCTCACAGCACTGAGGGGCTGACGTCCATCTGCTGAGACTGCAGGACGAGAGAGAGAGAGAGAAAGAGAAAGAGACAGAGAGGGAATGACAGAGAGAGGGAGAGAGAGAGGAAGAGAGAGGGAAAGAAAGAGAGACAGTGAGGGAAGGAGAGAGAGACAGAGAGAGAAATAGAGAGAGAGGGGGAGAGAGAGAGAGAGAGAGAAAGAGGGAGAAAGAGAGAGAGAGAGAAGAGGGAGAGACAGAGAGAGACAGAGAGAGAGAGAGGGAGAGACAGAGAGAGACAGAGAGAGAGAGAGAATGACACGCAGAGAGAGAGATAGAGAGAGAGCGAGAGAGAGAGAGACACAGAGAGAGAGAGAGAGAGAGAGACAGAGAGAGAGAGACAGACAGAGAGATGGAGAGGGGGGAAAGAGAGGGAAAGGGAGGGAGAGACAGAGAGAGAGAGAGTGAGAGGAAAAGAGGGAGGCGGAGAGAGAGAGAGGAAGAGAAAGAGAGAAACTGTGGAAAATGAAATATATAGACAAATGCTTGCCAACTCTCCAACATACATGTGCCTCAGCATGCAGACTGTATGTTTACACAGAACCATGTGCAATTTCATGCATAATTTTCTTATTGCGTGCTAATTCATTATAATTATGTGCATCTTACCATGTGCAATATTGTGCAATTTTCTTATTTGGTGCTAAATCATTATCGTGCAATATCTTCTTTACCATGTAAAATATGAGTACTTATGTTAATATTACTGAGTATTTATACCCCAGCATTGTGTATATAGTAATGTATTTCATAGAGTATATTTTCATTTGTCTTTATTTAGACTGCATATAGTTCTTGCCTCTGTGGAGTCATAACAATCAGTTTCCTCTGGGATCAAAAAAGTTTTCTGATTCTGTTTCAGTATGGCTAAAAGGATGGTGCACGTGCTCCATCTCCTAGTTTACAGTTCCTTGCGGGCCCCTAAGGTACTGTTAATCAGCCCTTGAGCGTAATTTTAAATATATGAGCTGGTGACTATGATACAGGATTTATAAGGTTATTGAAATCCCAGAGTGGAAAAGTGTGCAGCCCACAACTAGACAGTTTTAGAAACAAGAACCTGCTTTGATGTTTTCTGGCACGGAATAATGCAGCCTTTGAACATGACGCTCATTACATAAGAGCTTTTTCAGGATCTTCTGAGCGTTTCAGTAATTTACTGGACACAAATCCAAACATGATTTCCAGAAAGAGAGGAGGAGGACAACGGGGAGTCCAGTCTCTCTCATCCTCTCTCTCACTCTCCGTCTCATCTTCTCTCTCTCACTCTGTCTTGTCCCCTACTCTCTCATCCTCTCTCTCACACCATGTCTCTCTCCCTTTCTGCCTCATCCCCTCTCTTTCTCACCATCTCTCTCATCCTCTCTCTCTCTCACTCTGTCTCATCCTCTCTCTCACACACATCTCTCTCTCCCTTTCTGCCTCATCCCCTCTCTTTCTCACCATCTCTCTCTCACACACTGTTTTATCCTCTCTCTCTCACTCTGTCTCATTCTCTCTCTCACACTATCTCTCTCATTCTCTCTCTCTCACTCTGTCTCATCCCCTCTCTCTCACTCTCTGTCTCATCCCCTCTCTCGCTCACTCTCTGTCTCATCCCCTCTCTCATCCTCACCATCTTTCTCTCATTCTGTCTCAGCCCCGCTCATCCTTTCACCATCTCTCTCTCACTGTCTCATCCTCTCTCTCTCACCATCTCTCTCATCCCCTCTCTCTCTCTCACATTCTCTGTCTTCCTCTCCCTCTCTGCCTTATCTCCTCTCTCTCCCTCTCTTTCTCACCATCTCTCATCCTCTCCCTCTCTCCCACACTCTGTCTCATCCTATCTCACACCATCTTTCTCATTCTCTCTTTCCCTCACTCTGTCTTATCCTCTCTCTCACCATCTCTCTCACTCTGTCTCATCCCCTGTCTCATCCTTGCCATCTCTCTCACTCTGTCTCATCATCTTTTTCTCATCCTCTCTTTCACTCTGTGTCATCCTCTCTCTCCCCCACCATCTCTCTTTGTCTCATCCTCTCACCATCTCTCTGTTACATCCTTTCTCTCACTGTTTCATCCTCTCTCTCCATCTCTCTCATCCTCTCTCTCTTTCTCACTCTGTCTCATCCTCTCTCACTCTGCCTCATCCTTGCTCTCTCACAATCTCACTCTTTCATCCACTCTCTCTCACTCTTTGTCTCATCCCCTCTCTCTCTCACTCTGTCTCATCCCCCCTCTCTCTCTCACTCTGTCTTATGCTCTCTCACCATCTGTCTCTCACTCTGTTACATCCTCTCTCTCACCAACTCTCTCTCCCTCTCTGCCTCATGCCATCTCTCTTCCTCTCTCTCATACATTCTGTCTCATCCTCTCTCTCACCATCTCTCTCTGTCTCATCCTCTCTCACCATCTCTCTCTCACTCTGTCTCATACCCTCTCTTACCATCTGTCGGTCACTCTCTGTCTCGTCCCCTCTCACCGTCTCTCTCACTCTCTGTCTCATCCCCTTTCTCTCACTCTCTGTCTCATCCTCCCATCTCTGTCTCATCTTCTCTCTTTCACTCTCACTCATCCCCTCTCTCTCACTGTCTCATCCCCTATCTCTCACTCTCTGTCTTATCCTCTCTCCCACCCTCTCTCTCACTGTCTTATCCTCTCTCTCTTTCACCATTTCTCTCACTCTCTGTGTCATCCTCTCTATCTCACCATTTCTCTCATCCTCTCTCTCCCTCTGTCTCATCCTCTCTCTCTCTCCCTCTGTCTCATTCTCTCTCTCACCATCTCTCTCTTTCACAATCTCTCTCATCCTTTCTTTCTCATCACCTCATTTTTCCTTGTTCTGTCTCCTCCTCTCTCTGCCTCTGTGCTGGTCTGTTTTTCTCTCAGTATCTCTTACGTACTTTCTCTCCATCTCAGTGTCCTTCTCTGCCTCACTCGCTCTCTCTCCCTTTCTTTCCTTCTTACTGTTTCTCTCTCTCTCCTTCTTACCATTTCTCTCCCTTTCTCTCCTTCTTACTGTCTCTCTCTCTCTCTCTCTTGCATTCTCTTTCTCTGTCTCACACACATTCTGTCTCTCCCTTTTTCTGGCATCTCTTTTCCTCTCTCTCCTGCTCTCTCTGTCTCTTTCCTCTCAGGCTACTTCTTTCTGTCTTTCTTGCTCTTTCTCTCTTTTGTTCTTTGCTCTCTTTTCCTTTTTTCTCCTTCTTTTTATTATCTCCCTCCTTCCTTATCTCCTTCTCACTTTCTTTCTCCACATCCTTCTCTGATTTACTCCCTCTCTCCCTTTCCATTTCACTCTTTTTTCACTCTCTCAATCCATCCACACTGCTCTCTTTCTTTCTTGATTTCTGTATGGTTCTTCATCATTCTCTTGCTTCCCTTATACTCTGACACTCTTTCTCTGTATCTCTCTCTCTCTTTTACTCACTCTGTCTCTCTCTCTTTTTGTCTTTCTCTCTCTCTTTGACTCATTCTCTCTCTCTCTTTGACTCACTCTGTCCCTTTCTCTCTTACTCTCTTTAACTCACTCTGTCCCTTTCTCTCTTACTCTCTTTAACTCACTCTGTCCCTTTCTCTCTTACTCTCTTTGACTCACTTGGCCTCTCTTTCTCTCTCTCTCTCTATTTGTCTCTCTCACTTTCTCTCTCTCTCTCTATTTGTCTCTCTCACTTTCTCTCTCTGTCTCTCTTTCTCTCTCTCTCTCCCTGTCTCTTCGTGAGTTGGGAACTTAAAACACTAGTTGCCTGGCAAACGCTGCCGAGCTGTTG
>JBBJLS010072856.1:0-10104 GCA_037577275.1 Bryconaethiops microstoma
TTCCTCCAGCTGAGGGAGTTTTTCCTCGCCTCTGTCGCCTTTGGCTTACTCACTAGAGGCTCGGACCTGGACTTTGTGACAGCCTGGTTGTAAAAAGCGCTATATAAATAAAATTTAATTCAATTGTCTCCCCAAATTAGAACAACCTAAAATCACATAATACTACCAAGGCCAATCGAATAAAGGCTAGCAAATGCTAACATCTAGGTGATGGGGGAAAGAAGGAGGTCATCCTGCACCACCCCAGGATGGCTCAATGATACACACAAATACGCTGGTTTTTAAAGAGCTAGAATACGACTTGCATGATGCTGATGTAGTAGACAGCCATCTGAGATCAAAATAATGCTTGAACCCAAAAAATGGTGTCATTCCAAAAGCAAAGAAAGGCCCTTCAGTTGCTTAAAAGTAGCCACACCTAAACTAGTCAATACCCAACACAACCGTGGTACTCTTCTGGATTAAGACAGTGTAGTGATTTTGTGTTGGTCTGGTAAACACTTCAGTGAACTGATCCAAGCAGTTTAAGGCTTAACACACTGCTGTGAAATGTCCTTCAAATCTAGTTTGGACAGATGCCATCTTGGCCCCTTAGCTGCCTATAAGCCTTCTTCGAGACTGGAACACTGCAGCGCAGTTAATTATAACACAGATAACATATATTTCAACAGTAACAAGTCACTCTAAAATGTTGATTATAAGATAATAAATAAAGGCAAACCTCTAACACAATTGGCTTCCAAATAAAGCAGACAGTCTAGATTGTTTGTTTAGGATATATGAGGTAATTGCTCTATTAAGTGCATCTGGGAATTGCACTTCCTCTGCAGAGAGAGAGAGAGTTGACTGCTCTTCCATTAGCTACGTAGAATAGACTGTGATGAAAAATGCACGCAAAGGTCACATACTTTAACAGTGGGAAAGGTCTCTAAGAAACATAACGCACCCTCTGAAAGAAAGACTGTTTATTACTGCAAATCTAAAGTTGCATGTCATGTCATTCTATATCAAAAGTTTGCTTAGCGTTCTGGGGGTGGACGATATTGGCAAAAATGCAATATTGAGACACTTGAAGATATCTTCATGATACATTATATGAATCATAATGCCTTGTTTATGTGAGCTTGTCTTACTTACCTTGCTAAATCTGGGTACAAGAAGGAGGAAAAGGAAACATAAGTGGTAAAAAAATAATAACAGCATAACAGACTAACATCCAATCAGTAACGACTGATTTTTTTATGTATTATTTTATTTCTTCTATTCTTGTATTATTTTATTTTTATTTATTTATTTATTTATTTATTTATTTATTTTTTTTTATTTATCTATTTAGTTTTCTCATGTATTATTGTATTTTATTCTATTCCTGTAAAGCATATTGAATGACTTGACTCGACTCGACTTGACTAATGTAGTAGTGTAATGTTTTTTACATTTTAGTCTAAACCTTTTTTTTTAAATAAGCAGTTGCCCAGAAATACTGACAATACTTGCAGTACAAAAAGGGTCACAAATCCTCAAAACAATTACATGTTCACATATTATACAATTTAATAATTGGAGTTACTTACTCATTGCCCCAGTCGAGGCGTATGGTGATGTGTCGTTTGACCTCGCGTACTTGGTCCTGGGTCAGGTGACCTGATAGCATCTGCCGCCTCAGGTCGATCAGCTCGTTCATCACGTGGCGCAACTTATAGAAAAGGTCCACTTTATGCTTCTGTCGGGAAAGAATGAGAGAGAAGAGGGTTTCATTCTTCACCTTCAAAAAAAAAACCTCATTGTGGCAGACAACAGTTTGTACAATGACATTAAATATCATTTTCTGTTACTCCTTTTGCACAAACTATACTGTGATGAGCAGTCACACTGAGAGGCCACCACTGCAGTTGCAATGTACATTTCTTTATAGAGTAGAGCGAAAAAAGAACAAGGCTTGGGAGACATGGGCATGATTTGGTTTCTGAAGTGTTTGATCTGTCTCAAAGATCAAACTGTTACACAGAGCAATTTCACGTTGGCTGGAAACGTCCAGGAGAACCAGCAGAGCGTCCAAATTGGCAAAATCAGTCCTCTGACATGCTATAACAGCGACAGCAGAGCGGAAAACACGCAAGTCTATTGCGGCCTCCGCGCTCATGCAGGCCTCTGAGGCTCAACGAGCATATTCTCGATTTTGTCAGAACGTCAGGCCAATCATTCCAACAAGACATTCTTGTCTGAAGGGTCAATGATTGGAGAAGCTTCCCAGTAACACAGCCTAGAGATGACCTTAAGATGATACAGCAGTCATCACAGTCAACACGGTTTTAAAAAACAAACGTTTAAAGACAAGCAGCTCTAAGCAGCACAGTTTTCTAAGCATACAGTGAGTACTGTCAGAACTTACAGAAGAAATGTCCAATGTTTTTGAAGGACTGAAGGAATTGAGGTCACATTCCAGGGAAGCCAGAATTGCAGGAGTGTATAATTGGAGATTAAGAGAATAAAATTAGTTTGGTGCAGTATGTAAAGTCTAAACATTTTTTTGTGGTACTAATGGTGCATTGTGCCTGTTTTCACTTGACCTTTATCCATTTTATACATACTGTGTATATAAAAATGTAAGGAGATTGCATTTCCGTGTGAAAATGCAAAGTGTGATTGCGTGATTGCTATAAAACCAGTGTTTGGAGACACTCCGACATTGGAATTGAGGCCAAAAAGTGTTTTGTGTTAAAACAGATCAATTCTCCTCACAGCGGAATATCGAACTAGCTGATTCTCTTCATTAACTCACTGTCTCTTACCAAGCCATTTATGCTTAAAGATGTATGAAGACAAGTGGAGTTATCCGCTGCTGCCTGAAAACGGGTGGGAAAAATGCACTTAGCTGGCTGGTTACTTTTTATTCAACCAAAACAAACATCTTTTTACAAGTGACCTGAGCTTTACCATCTTGAAGTCTGTTTATGAGTCAGCTGTATCTTTAGCAGTGCAAGACTGAATTGTTGCTCCGTATTTTGTCATTTTCCAGCCGCCGTAGCCCTGATGTTACAGACTCTCTCTCTGACAAACACTTTTAAGGTGACTCGCCTCCCCATACATTATCAAGGCAACTCAACCACAAAAATCGAATTAAATGATTACACGCGCAATACCCTGGCTATTAAAGTACATTCAACATCAATACAGATTCGGATGACAACCAGTACTAAATTCCAGCTACACAAATAATAATAATAATAATAATAATAATAATAATAATAATAATATCAAAACAATACTGTGGTTGCTGAGGCCTGTTTTATTGCTCATCCCTTGGTTCAGCTCCTCTTGTCTCCCTGACTGAGAGGAACCTGATCAGTAGATCACCTCATAATTGGACTGCCAGTTAAATAACATTCAATTATCTAGTGCTTTATATTTCAAACTAGATCTTGCCAAATTGGACGAATGGCATTTTAGATGAAGAAGTCCAGGAAAGGACCTTCTGGCCTCACATATAGCAGAGACTTTCTGCTGTAGCACTAAAGCCACTGGGGAGTTATACTCAAGGATTAACCTCAAATTTCAGGACACAAGGGAGCGGGGGTGGGGGCAGAAAGGGACAGCAATCCATCTTTAGAACGATGAGCTGCATCTGCCCCACTTTGGCTTGACTGTCCAAACACACAGAATGTATTCAGTATTCAGAAGGCCTCAGAACTCACTCTCAGTACATCAAAATGCTTATTATAAACATTTTATAAACTATTTGATGTGTCTTGAAAAAGGCGCTGTGTGTTCCTTGGCACTGGGTGCTGTAATTTCAGTTTGTTTCTCTGTAGATTTATATACTTCTGCTGCATAAAAACTCATGAATTGAATTCATTCTCACCCCTGCAGGCACCAAAACAAACCAACTAGCAGAGGATTATACATACACAGCAGAACTTACTATATAATGAGGTAGATATGTAGCATGAATGGCTAAAAAACCTATTAAACAGTCTCTTCAAGGGAGCTTAAAGAGTGTGCATCACATGAATCTGTAAACAGTAATGCATTAACTAATTAGGATATTTTACAAATTCTTCATAAGACTTGAGGCTTCTTGGGCCAAGAGCTAATTACACATTCATTTAGAGGGGTTGTCTAATTTTGAAAACATGTCCTTACTTTGCCTGCAAATGCTATGATGTTTCTTAGTTAAATATTACAGATAATTAGCACTAAAAAGACATTCAGCGGTTCTTTAAAAAAAAAGTGTAGCTGAATTTTGCGAGGGAAGAACTATCACTTGTAATTTGTGTTTAAAAACTCTTGCTGCCAAGAACTGCAAGACAAAAACACGTGAATGATTTTTGAGCATTTCATGTTAATTTTCAAATAACGAGTGAAAGAAATGTGTTACATGATTACCCATAATTTCTGAGCTTACCTGCAAACGAAAGTTTTTTAAACACCTAATACTGTACAATACATGTGAAGTTATATATGTGTGTATGTATAGATAATAATATACATATTACCTGTGGCTCCAAATGCTAACAAAGGCTTGCAGACAAATAGAGACTAGCTTGATGTGAAAGAGAACTTGCCAGGAAACTATCTGAAACCAGCCTATGCTTTAATTTAGTATAACCTCTAAATGAGGTAAACGGATAGAAATGTGACGTAGTGCCACGTATGTGAGACTGTTGAAGCAGAAATGATAGTGTTGTATGTTTTTTCTATCAGCCTTATCAAAGTCAAAGTCAAAGTTCATTGTCATATACGGTATACAGAGAGATTTGACATTGTGTGACATACAAGTGCAAATAAAGAAGTATGGAGTAGGAGTAAGGTTTAACCTGTGCTGAGTGTGTGGACAGCTCTCTGTACATTTTATATAAATATAAGTAAATGTGCAATGGCTGAAAAAAATTGCAATGTAGTAGAGAATAGAGCAAACAGTATAAACAGGGTAGACAGTATAAACTTTATAAAAAGTGTTATAGCAGCTTAAAACCTAAGGTTGTCAAACCGAACCATGTGTGGTCTTGTGTAAACTGAGGGTTTTACTGCATTTGGCCCATTTGTAGAAAAACTGAATATTCCCGTTGAAACATTTGGAAGTTGTTGTAAATAATGACAATAATGACTGTACTTGTGACTCGAGCAGAATGTTAACTAGAACCTGATTCCTAATGTAAATGTGAGCCTTACAAACACGCTGTGAAATAAGAACCCATTTTGGACTCGAAGGCAGAAATATAACGTACAGTAATACCTCAGTAATACGAAATATCCTTTATTTACTCATTACCTCTATAACATTTCAACTGAAAAGGTCAGTTAGAGGCAGGCTACACTTAATTCAGTGTCACAAATCCAGCACATCGGATTGTGCAGAAGGGTGAACCGGAACTCTCTATAAATATGCTGAGGTTCTTTAAACTTTAAAAAGGTTCTTCACGCTTAAATGTCCTATATGAGTATGGTTCTTTAAAAATTAATCTATCAAAAGGCAACCAAAGGTGGTTCTTCAATGGTATTGCTGTAAAGAACCCTTTTAATATGTGTCAGTTTTCTGCTGAATTTTTTAAATCACAAAATGTATAAAAATATACAGATACTAAACCAAATTTAAATTTAAATTTAAATATGGTCTGGTAAAAACAGTGATGTAACTCTGTATTTTTGTATTTTTGGGAGCCAAATTAATTTTTTAGGAGCCATAATCTCTGTCAAATGTGATGAGATTATGGCTCCTAAAAAGCAAAAAAATAAAAAATAAATATTGTCATGGCACATTTTGTCTCCAGTCTTACCCCATGTAAAGAGCATTAAAACAAAACAAGAAATCACAACATGGACTAAATTGTTGCCAAAGTAAAACATAGTGTTTCTCGTGTAGTTAATGTTTATTGTCCTATATTTTAGAAAGCGCTCTGCAACAGGTTGCCAGGCCGTGCGAATCGTTTCAAACGAAACTCAATCTGTCAACACTGCTCTCAATAGAGGTGTGTCGGTCGCGAATGAGTCGGTTCTTTAACAGCAGAGTAACTTTGACCATAGACATAGAATATTACTAGACGGACCACAGACTCAGAATATTACTAGACTGACCATAGACTCAGAATATTACTAGACTGACCACAGACATACAATATTACTAGACTAGATGACCATCTGCATCGTACGTCAACATTGCCACCATATTGTGAGAGGCACTGCTGTGGAGTGAAGTAGTGGATAAAGATGCCTCACACATGTCCTGCATGGGGCTGTACGCTCCAAACCAGATCCAGAGGGATTACATTTCATAGGTAAGGTTGAACAATTGTTTTGAATATATTTGGCCATTTTTAAATCCCATTTTATAAACCTTAACCTTAGCTAAGCCAGGTTAAGCTAGCAAAGCATTCCTGTGTTCAAGTCAGCCTCCAAACCACATTTTGGCTGAACGTAGGCACTAACTATTAAGATTGTTGTTAGCTCTTTAGTTAACATTTCTCAAACTCTCGAGGTTTCCTAAAGAAATCCACCTCAGTTTATAAATCGTAACCTTAGCTAAGCTAGCAAAGCTATGCATGTCTGTGTTCAAGTCAGCCTCCAAACAACGTTTTGGCTAAATGTGATCACTATAATACGGGATTTTATAATGGCCAAATATAATCAAAACAATTATTCAGCCTTACCAGGGTTTGTCATTCGACACATTTTGGGAAAGTAGTCCTGTGATGTGTGCCGTGCCAGTTTGGTAACAGATGCTGAACCGGCATCATATGATCAAAGCGACCACTTGCTGTCATTAAAACACAGTGGAGGTTTCATGATTCCTCCTGAGGGGACAGTCAAGATGGTTAAAGTAGCGGAGCGTGTTATCATACAGTCAACATCAGGGCAGTCAGTGTATCTCTGATCAGTTTGTCCGGGCCACAGTTTGGAAATGACAACCATCATTTTATGTTCTTGTTTTTAGTTGTGTCAGTTTTTCACAAACTATGGCTGCACAACGTTGCCAGACTGAACACTCTGAAATTACAGAGTGGCAACACACGGAAAAAACTGTGTAAGACAGTTCTGTTCCGTGGATTTTAGATCCTGTCCTGTATATATTTAATACAGAGCCACTATAGTGATAACACAGTAACCACATCGTGTGTGTGAGAGACAAAGGAAATATTTTCAGAAATTATTTTTTAAGCCCATGTGTATACAATAAAATGTTTGTATTTTTTGTCACAGAGTCTTATTGTGTATACTTGGAGTATGGCCACGTGCTGACGGATCGTGTGAACTGGGAACACTGGGAATGCGGCGTCTATGCGTTTGGGAGCCAAAGCAGCCGGATCTTCTTAGTGATCTGATCCAAATGATCCGACTCATTAAAAAGAGCCGAAATTCCCATCACTAATCACGCGATACTGTAGTAGGAACAGCAGACTCGGGTTAAGCGTATCTGCACATTCTTATGAGATGTCATTTTTCTTGTAATTTTTAAATGATCATGGTTGTGAGTGATGATCGCCATTGGCGACTGAAATGAAAAAACTACTTGCAAAATAAATAATCTAGTCGCATTGGCGACCATTTTAGTCGCCATCTGGAGCCCTGTAAAATAAAATGATCAGATCCAGTTTTCAAATAGACAGCCTGAATTACTTTTAGCAACCAAGAAAATAAAGTAAATTAAGTTGTATTACAATGTCAGTAAGTAAATAATGCCAACAATAAGGATGAGGTGACCGAGTGTTTTAATCTTTTGAGCATGATAGATTCACTTAAAAATACAACACAAAATTTTTCATTTTATAGCATATTACTAAGGCTCCAGTATTAGTATTAGAAGAGAAAGAACCTGTTACCTCTAAAAACGCCAAACAAACTGAATCACTGGAAAATGTCTTTGGTTGATGTCAACAGGTGTAGTAGGCTGGCTGCTTGCAAACTGACTCAAGTCTAAAATAGGCAAGGCAAGGTGAAATACATTATAGATTTTGAAAAGCATTACTTGATGTCATACTTTTATTCACTATTGTACCTGTCAGAGGTTGGACACGAGTTTGGTGTAGGTCTGAAGGCTGTGCTTTTGTTAGCCTTCTTCTGTTAGAAGAAGGTGGGACAAAGAAGAGACCTAGGTCCACAATCAGATTCCTCGATCTAAAAGAAACCCACTGTTCATTATGTTGCAGGTGCAACAGTTACAGTAAATCCTTACACCCTCTTCAGTGCACCACAAAGTCACTGGACTGGCTATGTTCACAAAAAAGGGTGTAGCAAGGTGGGTGTCTGGTGTATCCTTCACCCCGTGATCAGGGATACCACATTAGGAGCTCAGGTTTAAAAGAAGGACATTAGTGGGCCTGTTTTCCCCACTGCGGCCAGCACTCTGACCGGGCAACTCTGTCTGTAACCTGTTGCTTAATCCTCTTTACTGAGAAAGAAAAGCCGAGCATTGTGGCTCAGGTGTCAGGGGAGGGAGCTTTACCACGGCCATTCTTCCACGCTGATGCTCTCCTGGTTACATAATATCCTAGACGATTGTGAACTTTTGGAGGAAAGACAAGGTGCAAGGCATTCGAGCTGTTGGCAGGTCTGTGTGTCCTCATGTCTCGCTGGATCTAGTGTCGGGTAGAACAGATCCTCGTAAAGGCCAGACATCCAGAATGAACTCTCTTGTTTTGCACTACTTTGTGTTTACTGCAGGAAAATCATTGTTTACTGCAGGAAAGTCATAAGAAATTCCTGCAACCATGTCTACTGTTTACAGTGCATAAACATTTTTTGACAAGTGGACCAGTGCGAAACCATGACCTTATATTTATAGACATTATAGACATTCCTTCTCCTTTAAAACTACTCTTTCAGAGATGCAAGGCAGATGGAAACACACAACGTTGTGAACCACTGTGTCAAAAAATACGGTAATTTGATTAAATTTGATTAAAATTACGAGTAATATTTAAATGGATTAGTTTACCCGATTAGTGGATGATACCCAAGAAAGTTTCAGCAAAGTTTGGGCATATTTCAGTGCACGACAGTGTTTATTTCCAGCCTCACAAAACAAATTCTGCTGCCTGGTTGTGGTTGAGGTCAGGCTTGTTATGCGAGTAGCTGTGTGTTGTGTGGTTCTGCCAGAGCTCCGTAACTGAAGCTGTGGAGAGCTGGACTTTGGCACCTACACCTTCCTGTTGATAATCTGCAGCCTCAAGCATCCACAGCCCACAGCACAAGTCCAGGCGGTAACAAAAGCCAATCCTCTATCTCCCGCTACCCTTCCCTCAATCCCTCCCTCCGCACACCCACCCAGCCACCCACCCAGGCCCACACAGCCAGCTCCAGCTCTGCCTGGAGTAACCAGGCGGCCATGTGGATAAATATAAGACTCAAATCACTTTACTTATGAAATTTTGCAATCCAGAACTGGCTCTAACCCTGTGGTGGATAGACATGAGACAATTTTATCAGAGAAGAAAAAGTTTCTCGTTGAGACAGGTTCGGGGCTGTTCAGGTCACGCAGCATCTTTGAGACCTCAAGCGATGATACTGTCAACAAAAACGGAATAATTACAGTGAAAGCGGAGGCTTTAAGAGTTATTTTTTCCCACCCAGTGCATTTCTGTTTATTTTTTATGGATAACAGAATGAAATGCACTGTCCCAAAAGCATTTCTAATTATGACCGATGAACAAATCTTGGTTTGAGGCAAATGTGTGAGAGGTTTGCGCAATGCTGGTGTCTGGTTGAACTTTTACAGGTTTTTAAGCGTCACAGTGATGGAGGTGATGTCCGTGAAGTTTGCCACTGGTGACAATGAGCACTGTCATATGTTTGCAGTATTCATGATTTGTTTACTGTGAAGAAACTGTATATATTTTTTTGCCTTCCAGAGAGCAGCTCAAATGAGCCACCGTTGTCAGAGCTGTCATTTTCCACCCGGGAAACAGAAGTGCACACCGCAGTCTCCTTGGGGAGATGTCACATGACCCGACCTTCTGGCACAAACAGGTCCCTTTGTGTGGTCTTGCCAAGCCAACGTTTTACAACACCGTAGGACAACGGCGCCTGTCTCCAGCGCACACACACACACACACACACACACACACACACACACACACACACACACACACACACACACACACACACACA
>JBBJLS010072857.1:0-10104 GCA_037577275.1 Bryconaethiops microstoma
AAAATTACAGGCCTCTCATCTTTTTAAGTGGGAGAACTTGCACAATTGGTGGCTGACTAAATACTTTTTTGCCCCACCGTATTTGGTTGAAAGGACAGTAAACCCTATTGGACCTGAAAAATATTGTTTCATATGGTACATTCACTCTCCCCTCCACACAATTCGTGGAAAATAAGCTTCAAAAACAGCCCGTTTCCAAATCACAGTTTTTGTGATGTCACTAAACCAACACATTTAAATATAATCTCCTTATTTTGCCTAGAGCAGTTTATCACCTCTGTGCACCAATTCAGCAACACCTTTAATGGTTAAAGACAATTCGACTTTTATTGGATTACATGAAGACCTTGATTAATTCTGTGCCAGGTCACCACTCAACAACATCCTTTCAGAAGGATTCTAGCCTCCTATCCTTACTTTTGCTTCCTCTTTTATCAGAGAATCTTCGGTAACTCCCCATAGTGCCCGCTTTTGGAGGATAGAATAATAGAACATGGGGGTTCAAGGCCGTTACAATATCACATAAAATTTCTCTGACTTGTGATGTAATTTAATAAGGTAAATAACAGGTTTTGGTAAGAGTGTATGCGCTGTATTTGAATGCTGCTTCGACACTTGTAACAAAAAGGCATAGCACATTGTGCAAAATGACCAATTAACTCTAACTTCCGACACTCCAATCCTTAGATTTGAGCAGGTAATTGTTTTGAATCATGGGTGCCGGAGTCATTATATTAGTGGGGCATGTCCCCCTCACTTTTAAAAATCATTAGTTTCATCTCCTCCCCCCACCCACTTATCCACAAAGCACTGTTTCCATCACTTTGCCGTAAAAAAGTTGCCAGCCGTTCTGCGAAATACGGAATTGTTCCGTATTTAAAAGATGTGCTAAAAGATGTGGAACGCACTTTGTTCCGTATTTGTTCCATTCACTTATACGTAAGAGTTTGGCTAGAGCTGATTGAAAACCCATAAACTAGCCAGTTGACTCAATTAAAAATTGTCACCACAAAATAATACATTTATGAATAAAATGTAAAGCTTACATAGCCGATTCTGAATTCAAATTGAGTTCATCCTGTGTAGGAGAGGTAGGGGCTGTGCCTCTTCTTTAACACAGAGGTCTTTACCATGATTAAACATTTAAACAGATTTTAAAGCACTTCACACTCTCATTCTGAATATCATACATTCACAAAGTTGCAGGGCCAGGTGACACAGGCAGCACACTCACACAAAATATGTAAAAGGACAGGCATGGAAAAAATATTTAGAGAAAATTTATGTTAAAATGCACTGCGCTCAATTAATATTGCTCAAGAGATCATGTGATTGTACTCATGGTGTTACAATGGACAGCCAGATAGTCATAAAACCATGTGATGCTATTTCTTTGCTTTATTTTTTAAAGCAATACTATGATGGTGCAAATTTCTACTGTAGTGCCATGTTAGTTATAAGCTAGCCAGGTGTTTTATATACACAGTAAATCCTCGCTAAGTCGCGGATGAGTCATTCACGGATTTTTCTTAGAACCTAACTAATAATTGTTCACAGAAACTCCCGCAAATTCGCGAAACCCGCAGATATCCTCTGCATTTTTTGGCTTTTTATTCATGACAATATACAATTTTTCATGTACTTTAGTGCTAAATTATTAAGAACAATATAATTTACTAATTTCGTAACAAATATTAACGTAAATTTAGCTACATTTTCATATAAAAATACATTTTTTGGTACTGTCGAGAGAAGACAAAGAAAGTACGTCCTGCGGTGGTTAAGTACCACTGTACTCAAAGGCGGAAGGTTTAAAAGAAGCCAATCCAAGAATGTTATTTATTTCTCCTTGCTGCTGATTGGCTGCTGCCCTGTGACACATCTCGCATCAAGTGTTTGAGTATTCTCTTGTTTTTTGTTTTGTTCTTCTTAAATCCCTCTATTTTTATTACCGTAACTTAAATTTAATTATTACTGTATTTACTCTGCTTATACCAAAGAAAACGCGCTTGCATGAATTACAGTACAGTCTATATAGGGGTATATTTAGGGTTTACACTATAAAAATAGGAATTTTAGCCACTTGACAAATTCTCATTTTTTCACTATTCACGGGTGCTCTTGGAACGTAACCCCAGCGATTGTCAGGGTTTTACTGTATTTACATACAGGTCTTGAAAAAAAATAAGAGATCACTGCTATTTATTTTTAAATCAGCATCTCTATGAGAATGACAACCATTTCATGCCAGTATCTTTTAATTCCTACACAAGCACCTCATTCTGCTTTATGAAGTACTGATTAGTGATAACCAGTACCTCAACCTGAATCAAATCTTATTTAATGAGGAAAAGTATAATAAATTTTAAAAATTAAAAAAAACACTGCTGTAATCAACACTCTCTTGCAATGAGACCAGTTGGACGGTAAAACACTACTAGAAGTACATCAATGGTAATTATTGCCATTTTGTTTAAGAGTGAACGAGAGATTTGTTTTCTTTTAATTCAAGTTCTGTAAACACTGCATCATTTCTCTTATTTTGATGTATTGTCATTTCCTTTCAAACTATACTTTAAAGAACAATTTATTTGGAAATTAGGAGAAATATTAGATTATGTATATAAGCAATTTCCTCTGGGATCAATATATAGTACTCAAATACTCATTCTCAGAATCAAACTTGAAAAAATATTTTGTGTCATTATTAATCATAATTTGGTATTGGTATTTTTTTTTTTACTCCAGTTCAATATATATAATGTCCAGTAGCCAGCAACAATGTCCGCTGAAGCCCAGCTGCAGCAGCACCATATGCAGCTATAGAAGCCGCAACAAAGTGCTTACAGGTAAGTTGTCCAATCAGCAGCCATCTTTTCAACACACCCAGGAAACAGTTTGTAGGGTTTGGCTCAAATACAGCAAAAACCAATTAATTGTTGTGGTTACTACACATATATTCTCCTACTTGTGAATGTACTGGCTCTTTTTACTGAAAGGCATAACTCACACAAAAAAAAACGTTCAGAATAACAAGCTGTAAATCCAAACTTGAGATATTAACCAAATTATATTATGTGACATAGTATAGTGCAGTATAGTATAGCAAAGTTCAGTGTTGCAAATCTTCAGCAATCATGCAAGATATTATAGAGTACTTCAGCCTGTGGCATCACGTTTAACACCGATGTGAAAAGATTCATCAAGACATGCTCAAACTTGACACTGACCTTCAAACATCTCAAGTATGTGCACTGTGTCCCCCACTTGCAGGCACAGCTCCTGCTCGCCCTTCGCATCATAGTTGTAGATGGCTGCATGGAAAAACCCAGAAAAAGAAAGTAAGAATAGAAGAAAGACCATTAAAATAAGACTATGACAACTGTTCGCTGGTCATTAGTTCAGTATGGGAGTATGAGAGCCACGCAAAATCAATAAGTCTGAACATCTATGGTTCATATCCTCCTACAGCTACATTTATGACAAAACAGAAGTGAAAGTCTTATAGCATTTTTATTTTACAATGTACACTACGGTCCAAAAAGTCAAAGACTCCCCTTCTGCTTACTGAATTTCCAGTATCGTTCCTGTGCTTAAGTGACTTACAATGCTAAATATTGTTAAATACTAATAACATCCGAAAATGAACACATTATGTTCACAGGTTGCACAAAATTACTTTTAAAAGGTTTGTTTACATGGAGAGCCAGGCAGTCATAAAACCATGTGTTACTATTTCTTTGCTTTGTTTTATTTTTAAAATAATACTATGACACTGATTATTTCTGCTGTCATGATATAAGCTAGCTGGGTTTTAAAATTTGCATTTTATATATTATATGCACTAGATGGACAAAAGTATTGGGATACCTGTTTTTCAGGGTTTGGGCCAGGCCCCTTAATTCCAGGGAAGGGCAATCTTAGTGCTTCATCATACCAAGATATTTTAGGCAACACCATGCTTCCAACTTTGTGGACACAGTTTGGGGAAGAACCTTTTCTATTCCAGCATGACTGTGTCCCAGTATACAAACCAAGCTCCATAAAGACATGGTTGGATGAGTTGGATGGAAGAACTTGACTGGACCATACAGAGCCCTGATCTCAACCCCATCCAACACCTTTGGGAAGAACTGGAACAGAGATTGCGAGCCAGGTTTTCTCGTCCAACATCAGTCCATAAAGTCCATAAATGCTCTACAGAATGAATGGGCACAAATTCCCACAGAAGCTCCATATTAAAGTTTATGTATTTGAATGAAATGTCATTAAAATCCCTGTTGATGTAATGGTCAGGCATCCCAATACTTTTGTCCTTGTAGCGTATTTTATATTTATATATTTGCATTTAAGCTGAAGTATGCAACAGCCTTGCACGACAGATTTTTTTACATTGTATGTTTCATTTTTGAGTTTGCTTTATTTATTATTGGAATGTTAGTCTATTAGCTTATCTTTCTGATAACTTGCTCAGCATATTCTAGTGAGAGCAGAATATATCCAGTTACAGACAATATAAAACCAATTAAAAACAATCAGCAGCAAAAAGTGTTTTCTGATTTTTTTTTTACCTGTTTGTTGTAGCCAATGCTTCAAACCTCAACCATTATTCCAATAAGCCTCAAGATACAAACAATAAATACACTTTCTTTGACTTTGCTAAAAACAGGAAAGAATGGCATTTCTGTTCCCAGCTGGACTTTTGGGGCATAATCTTGACATGCAGAGGTCACATTAAATATAAGGTGGACAGCTTCTGAGCTAACTAATGTTAGACAGCCATACTATATTGATTCCAGAGGAAATTACTTGAGTCTTCTGTATTTAACCCATTCACTAAGAAAAGCAGTGGGCTGCCGACAATGGCCCCTCGCGGAGCAGTGAGTGGGGACGGTACTTTGCTTAAGGGTACCTCAGTGGTGCCTCTTGCAGTCCTGGGATTCAAACCAATGAGCTTCCAAGCACAAGGGCAGCTCCCTAACCACCAGTTGCCCATACAAAATGATAATTCTTTACAAAGTGATCATTCTAAAAATAGAAATTGATACCATTTTTTTCCAGGTTCCATTTTGTGGAAAATCTGTTAAATACTGCTGCTTATAACTACGAAACCAACCCCCTAAAATAAAAGGGAAAAGTCCACAAATTAAAGCTGATTAAGGAGCAAAACAACTGAATTTTCAACTTACTTTTTCAAATTTATCCCTTAAATAATAGAACCTCCTGAATTAACACCTTAAATTGAAGATTAAGGGGTTTCATGCTCATGCCTTAAATCTAATTTACAAGTCAAATTAAGGGGTCCGTTTTAACCACTTAATTCAAATTAAAGGGGTTTGGTGTATTTTCATGGGTAAATTAAGGTAGGGTTAAGCATATTTTAAGTACATTGTGTTCCGTCGTGTATATTGCCAGGAAATAATTTATTACTGTCAGACACAGCCCAAACCCAAACAAAAAGAAGAGTATTCAGGCCACAATTCATCTATTTAACCTTCAACAGAGAATGGAAGCCATAACAAGCTATGACACATCAAATACTTACAAAACTATACTATATTTAGTCATTGAGGCTTCTGTGTAATTTTTTATTAATATGGTTTCTTCATTTTTTTTTTTTGACACTGAAAAATGAATAACATGAATTTGCTGAAAGGCAGGTCTATGAATTTTGCTCAGTTTTATTGTAGGTGTGAGTGCACTCATATATGCAAATATCAGTACCCACATATGAAAAGTTTAATATTAACACAGCATTCTGCACAACGTTTCATAACAATGCATAGTATCTCAATCTGATTAGACCTATACCTTGAGGAAAACAGCATGTCTATTGTGCAAAAAATAATACACTGAGTTTACATCTTTTTTTCCTACGCTAGAAATAACTAAGGCTTCGCCCAGACATGTTTACCTCTGATCCTCACTGCTAGCAGGAAGGCCTCTAATAGAACAGTGCATTCCCCTTCTTAAGTCTGATTTAGAAAGAACTAACAGGCTGTTAAACTTCTCCTTAATACCTCTGAACTCTGTGCCACTGGTCACATGCATGTATACACAGATCAGCCACAACATAAAAATCATCTGCTTAATACTGTGTAGGCCCCCTTGTTGCCATTAAGACAGCTCTGACCTGAGACGTAGACTCCAAAGAACCTCTGAAGTTGGTCTGTGGTATCTGGCACCTAGACATTAGCAGTAAAAAAAAAAAGTGTACCAAGCTGTGAGGTGGGGTCCATGAATGGGACTAGTTTGTCCAGGACATCCCAAAAAACACTCAGTCAAATTAAGAGCTGGGGAATTAGGAAGCATAATCAACACATTGAACTCATTGCCATATTCCTCAAATCATTCCTAAACAATTTTTTGTTGCCATTACTTAATACCATTTCCATGAAGGGGTGTTCAACAATGTTTAGGTAGGTGGTCCATGTCAAAGTAACTACATAAATGCCAGAACCCCGGATTACCCAGCAGAATATTGCCCAGAGCATCAGTCATCCTGATAACATCTCTTCTCAAGGTATGTGACACTCATGCACCTGGCTATGCTCATGATGTGAAAGAAAACATGATTCATCCAACCATCTTCTTTCATTGCTCTATGGTTCAGCTTTAATGCTCACATGCACATTTTAGGTACTTTTGTTGGTTGATAGGGACCAGTACAAGCAAACAGTTGGTTACAGTTGTCTGTGGCAACAGAGCCCTACAAGCAGGAAGATGTGACGCACTGACATCCTTTTATCACACCCAGCATTAACACTTTCAGCACATTGTGCAACAAGTAGCTCATTTGAGGGATCGGACCAGACAGGCTAGTCTTTCCTTTCCAGGTGCATCAGTGAGCCTAGGGTGCCTTTGACCCACTCACTACTGGGAACAGCATGTAAGACATGCAGTTTTGGAAAAGCTCTGACCCAGTCATCCAACCATCACAAGTCTAAGTACGTCCATTTTTCCTGTTTCCAACACGGAACTGAACTGACTGTTCACTAGCTGTCTAATACACTCTATGGATAAAAGTATTGTGACATTTGTTTTTCAGGGTTTGGGCTAGACCCCTTACTTCCAGTAAAGAGCATTCTTAACGCTTCAGTATACCAAGACATTTTGGACAATGCCATGCTTCCAACTTTGTGGACACAGTTTGGAGAAGGTCCAAAGTGCACAAAGCAAGCTCCATAAAGACATGGCTGTATGAGTTCAGTGTGGAAGAACTTGACCGGGCCCCACAGAGCCCTGACCTCAACCCCATCCAACACCTCTGGGATGTACTTGAACGGAGATTGTGAGCCAGACCTAACATCAGTGCCCGACCTCATAAATGCTCTACAGAATGAATGGGTGCAAATTTCACACAGAAACTCCAAAATCTTATGGAAAGCCTTCTAAGAAGAGTGGAAGCTGTAATAGCTGCGAAGGGGGGACCAGCTCCATGTTAAAGTCTATGTATATGTCCATTAAAGTCCCTGCTGGTGTAATGGTCAGGCATCCCAATACTTCTATCCATATAGTGTACATATCATCCCTTCACAGGAGCCACTGTAATGAGGTAATCAGTGTTATTCACTTCACCTGTCTGTGGTTTTTATGTTATGGCTGATCAGTGTATATGTTATTGACTTAGTCATTAAAAACTGAAAATAAACATCTCCAAGTTCCCTTAATTATTTATTTCTATTAATATTCATTATTTCTCTTTGTACACCAAAACATTAAAAAAAAACCTTGAGCTTCCCTGATAAACCTGGTTTTATTGACCAGGTTCCGCTTAATCATTGACACAAAGGTGGACTAAATGACTACCTTTCCAGCGTCCACACCCATGCAAATCTAGGTCTGGGAGAGGTGCAGTAAAAGAAGGAGAGGCAGATTCAGACACCTCAGGCTATACTCAGCAAAGCTCATTCTACAACACCCAGTCACTGAAGAGAAAAAGAAGTCTATATAAGAAGCAAAATGCGACGTAAGAATGAACGAATAATCAGAATGACAGTTAGAAGCAAAATGAAGGGGGGAGAAATGACTACAGACTACAGAGTCAACTTCTAGACAAGAACCTTTACTTCACAACCAGGCAAGAAGGGTGTGATTGTGTTTGCGCAAAAGAGGAGCTCTCTAGAAATACCATTTATCTCTAAACTACAATGACGCTGGCAGGCAAGGTACACAAGAGTAGCTCCCCTTCCGAAATCCTGACGGAGTAGATCCAGAATGTTTCTCTGTAGTTCTTTCACTACTTTGAGTATTACTAAGGACGCAGTACGCAAAATATAAAGTTGAAGGATCCATATCACCAAAAAACTAAATGTTGTTGAAATATTGTTCATATAGGGAAATTAAACTGTAAGCACGGCTAGTTTTTCGTTCATTGTTTTTGTAAGGCCATAAAAAACAACACATATACAAATAGCCTACAGCAGTTTAGCTAGGTCTACTTAAGCAAAAGTTAAAGAAGTATTTCAGCTTGGACTGCTTTTTAAACAAAGCACAGTACAGGGCTGCTGTATTGGTCATTACAGGGCAGCTACTCAGAACAGAGATTATTTACTTGCACAGTAATGACAGCCTGTTTATGGATCAAACAGATTGTAAACAGTCACATAAAAATAAAATGTGACCGTTTTTGGTAAGTAAAATTAAAGTGTCCATTTGTCATACGTGAACACACCAGTACACACTGTGAACAGTGTGAAATTCTCTCTGCATTTAATCCATTCACCAAGTGAAGCAGTGGGCAGGCAGAAATACAGCATCCGGGGAGCAATGTGGGGAAGGTACCTTGCTCAAGGGTACCTCAGTGGTGCCACTAAGAGTCCTGGGATTCAAACCCACAACCTTCTGATCACAGGGGCAACTTTCTAACCACTAGACCACCAGCTGCCCTGTGGTAGATAAAAGCAACATCAAAATATTTGAAAAAACTGACGTGGGCCCTTGACCTGCATGTAAGCAAGCAAACATTCATACTCTTTTCACCACAAATAAGAGATCTTGAGATTATATTATATTGTATATACTTAGTTAGAAACAACTGTAATATGCCACCTAGACTATCTTGTAACACATTACAAAATTATCTACGATAAACAGTAGATTAAGTAATTTACTAATTTAAACACAGAACACAGAAAGTGCATTTATTCTGCAATTCACGGTCCTCACTTTTGTTTGATAAAATGTTCAAATATATACAGTCAGGATTGTGTACCGTGAAAATTTCCCAGGTTAACAATTTCCACCAATATCTCACTAACATAAAAATACAATAAATATATTTTTGGAATGAGCAAAAGCTAAGGCAGAAATAAACTGCTTTAAGTGAAATAGATGACACTGCCCAAAAGAATGCTTCACCAAAGTAACTGAGTGAGGTTAAAATAAATGTGTAAAGTGTTCACAGTGTGAACAATGTGAAATTTTTTCTGCCACTAGCAGTCCTGGGATTCAAACGCACAACCTTCTGATCACAGGGGCAACTCCCTAACAATCAGACCACCAGATGCCTTTTGAATAATTCTTAGACTTGCATTTTTGTCAGATGGAGTTTAAGGAATAGGTGACTAATCTAGACAAACTTTGTCTAGGTCAATCTCACTCTTTCCAAGTCCATGTGTGTATCACAGAGAGCAAATGCTGATCTAGGACCAGGTCCTCATGCCACAGAACTGTACCGATATAAAAGACATGACAATACTGTTAGAGTTTTGCATGAATCTCTGTGAGTTTAATTAGGACTTACCTGTGGGTGCTTAATACTACTGATTTAAATTCATGATGTGCAAACTTTGCAACACAAGCTGGTTACTGTTTTGCATACCACAAACCGCAACACATTAATGCAGCTCGCTTCTGCATTTTAGATAACAACGATTTGCAAGACAATTGAATGTAAACATGATTTAACCTTTAGGACTATTTAGATGTAGGCTTTTGATAAGATAAGATGAGATAAGATAGCCCTTTATTACTCCCACAGATGGGAAATTTGCATTGTTAAAGCAGCAAATTGGACAGAACGAGAAGAAAGTAGAAGCAGCATAACCAAGAGTAAAAGCTATACAATATAACAGCATAATATAAAAATTACACTACACAGAT
>JBBJLS010072858.1:0-10103 GCA_037577275.1 Bryconaethiops microstoma
GGTCCAGAATGATGAACAGAGCTGTAAGCGATTTTAAAGAAACTATAAAGTTATAATAAAAGTGTACACAGGGCATCTGATTTTGTTGCTTAAGCTATGTAGTACTGAAAACTGTATTTATTGTTTGTACAACTGAGAAATTTTTACACCTTTACATATTGAACATTTAGTGTTAGGGAACCAGTTCTTGGATGGTTTCAGCATATAATAGTGTTGTAGTGTTCTCCTTAAGTATGTGTTTGTTCTGTATGAGAGCACAGTGAAAGCTGGTCTTTTATAGTAAATGGGAACAGCTTATTGTGCATCATCTCAAATTTCACTGCCAGCAAAGAAATGGTTTGTTTCAAGGTTTGGGTCAAATAATCCAGCAAGTCTAAATAACTATGTAAACATATAAATCAAGAGCGAATGCTGTGCCTCAGACTGTGGTGGGCAAGGTTTGTAATTGACCGTTCTCTTGTTTTTATTAATTAAACTGTATCTCCAAGTTATAGCTGCTGCCATCCAGTTGAAAGAACAAACAATCAAGTTAAATGATTACGCTGCTGTTCTGGTTTTTCCACTGCAGTGTGTCCTTCTTTTTGTGTGTGTGTGTGTGTGTGTGTGTGTGTGTGTGTTTGCTTTTGAGGACTATAGGATAAGCTTTATTAAACATGGGCCTGTCTCCCGTGCATTGACCCCCCATTTATCCATAGAGGACTTAATGCATTACACGTTCAATGAATCATCGATCATTGTTTGATACCCATCTTCCACCTTGTGGTGCATTTGTTCTTTTTGTATTTTAGTAATTAAAAAAAAATGATTAACAAAACTGACTTCTCACCCTGTTTTTATATACATGACAGATGTACCTATGTATCCTTCTGTTCAGCCTACAGAAGTTTAACCCCACGCATACACCCTAAGCCACCTGGACTGCTTTTAAAGTGAGGCACATACTAAGCTATGTTGGACGTACTGAAGAGTGACATTTGCAGTAAAATAGATTTTTACTCTGCGTGCAGAGATTTTTTCAGTGAGAGAGGAGTTGAAACATGCCATTGAGCCCTTGCAGTAAAAACGTGGCTCCCACGACCAGCTTATCGCAGAACTCGAGCGTGCATCCACGGACCACAGTGACTCATTAGCCATGCTGAACTCTACGGTTTCCATGCTAAAAGCTCAAGTTCAGTTGCTAACTGATAAATGTGAGGACCTGGAGGGAAGAGTGAGGAGGAACAACATAAGGTTGGTTGGGGTAACAGAGGGCGTCGAGGGTGCACGCCCAATCAAGTTTGTCGGACAATTGTTGAAGGAAGCGCTCGGCCTGGATGAGGTGCCCCTGCTCGACTGCGCACATCACACTCTCCGACCCAAACCTAAGGATGGTGAACAACCAAGGCCGTTCATTATTAGAGTTCATTTCTTTCATGTGAGGAATGATATTCTACGTCGGGCCGGAGAGAGCTCCCGGACGTTGCCTCTTCTGTACTGGGGTAAAAGATTGTTTATTTTTCAGCAGTTGCCAAGAAACATGCTGCTTTTTCGGACGTTAAGCGCCGGCTGCTTTCCTGCCCCGGGGTGAAATTTGGCCTATCGGCCTATCGGTCAGCTTGATAAGATCTATGCCTCCTGTCCGTCCCCGAACTTATACAAGGAGCGCTTTTCTCTCCAGGCGGAGTTTGATATGCTTTCTACTACTGAAGTTGAGGACCTGTTACTTAAAACTAAACATTCACATTATGAATACGGTGACAAGTTCAGTAAACTCTTAGCTCATTAGTTATGGCAGGCCGCCACCTCTCATAAAATTTTACAAAATCAAACCTCTTGTGGCCTAACAACAGATCCATTAGAAATTAATGACCATTTAAAAAAAATTTACTCCTCCTTATATACCTCAGAGCTTGAGGCCGATTCATCTTTGTTTGACAGTTTTTTTGATCCACTGGATTTGATTGAAATACATTTGCGTAATTTCAGCAGCTTTCACAAAAGCTTTTGTTGTCAAGTACACATTTTTTTTTAGGTATTTTCAAGTCCGTAGCTTTGTCAACAATTTGATCCCCCATTTTCTGGGTCTCCCGGATGCCTCACCCATAGACTCCTTTCTTTACCCCATTTCTTTCCATAAAAGGGCTGATTTCACATCTGTACAATCTTATTTACTCATTGCGTCCATCATATCTTGATAATATTAAGGGGCAGTGGAAGGGAGACTTATGGGAGGTCATTCCAGAGGAGAGGTGGGATACCATTCTATGTCCAGTTCATTCTTCATCTATCTGTGTTAAACTTAGCTTGGTTCAGTGTAAAATTCTACACCATACACACTCCACTAAAGTCAGACTTTCCAAGATCTATAATGATGTTGACCCTACTTGTGAGAGGTGTCACCAAGTTCCGGCTACTCATATTCATATGTTCTGGTCATGCCTTACTTTATATACCTATTGGCTGCAGGAATTTAGTTTTCCGTCTGTGTTGCGGTTCAACTTGAGCCAGTAGCACTCACAGCACTAATCTACTACTTCCAAAATATAAAGCAGATTTTGTGGTATTTGTTACTGTACTAGCTAGACGGTGGAAGTTTTCTGTTCCTCCTTCTCACTCCTCATGGATTAAGGATATTCTGTTTTTTGCCAAACTTGAAAAGATAAGGTGTACACTGAATGGTTCACTACACAAGTTTAATAAGCTATGGGGTCCTTTTTTTGCACAAATTTTTTGTTCAAAAATTAGGGTTTGCAGCCATCCCCGAGTAACTAAGATTTATTTTTTATATTTTGTAGTCTTTGTGAGTTTGGAACATTGTCTGTTTGTTGTATTTGTGTAACAACAATTTTGTATCTGGTTTAATTTTAACATTAGGTGACCAACATGTTTGACTATTTGTTGCATATAATGTGTTTTTTGTTTTTTTTTGGAAGGGGGGGTTCCTTTTCTCTCTTCTATGTTGGACTTTTCCTTTATTCTGAAAATGTTCTTTTGTTAATTTTCATGTCATTTGAAAATTCAATAAAAAAACTTGTATCAGAATAGAGACCTTTCACATATGTAAATCTTCAAAACACAGTGACAGGCTATTTAATTGTAAGAGATAAAGGAATGTTGGAATATGGTTATGTAAAAATTATGTCTATTTTGGTACATAAAGCCACGCAAATATCACAAATGGATCTCCGGAAAAAATGCCAGGAACATAAATATATCGTCCCTTAAAACATATTCTTTAAAACTATCTTTAAAGTTACAAAATGTAGCTTGAAACAGGAGACAGAAAGTAGCAGCTATCATGAAGAGGACAGAGCAAAGTTTTCTGTGCTGTTGTTGCCTCTGTCCATGGTGCTGAATAAGCTGACTTATTCTTGTTCCCCCTTTCTCTCTCTCTCTCTCTCTCTCTCTCTCTCTCTCTCTCTCTCTCTCTCTCTCTCTCTCTCTCTCTCTCTCTCTCTCTTTCTGGCTGGAAAAGAAGATATTTCTTTCTATATGGAGAGAGATAGGTGGATAAATATGTACACCAATTATAAATATTAAACCTCAACCAAGACATTAAAACTACAGACAGGTGAACTGTGAACTGGTGACAGGGTCATGGGTGCCCAAAGCTAATTGTGTGCATATCGGGCAAAGGTTCTGGTCTGAGAGTTTCTGCTGAGAAAGCTTGGGTTCTGGCATTTATGTGGATGTTACTTTGACATGTACCACCTACTTAAACCACCTACCTCATGCCAACAGTATTCCCTAATAGCAGTGACCTCTTTCAGGAGGATAATGCATCCTACCACATTGCAAACGTGATTCAGAAGAACATGACAAAGAAAATGGGAATTAATGTTTTACTGTGACAGGCTTCAAAAAGCCTAAAAATACAAGGTGCCTGGATAAAGGTGTTCCAACCACTCAGCATTCAGCACCAGCAATATACTAACTACAGCCTGATCATCTGGAATCATCTGCACCCATTTCTTCACTGGTTCAGGCCTTAAATTAGATGACTTTGTTTGAATAATTCATACGTAGGTCACTGAGTGACTTAACAAACAAAAAACATTCCTCTGAAACAGGTCAGATACAGGGACATTTATATTTACATTAATGGCATTTAGCTGACGCTCTTATCCAGAGCGAGGTACAACAGTGCTCAAGTAGTCTACATCTGTTTCTTAAACCTGTAAAGCTAAACTTAAGTCAGCATCCACTAATTAGCCAAGTTACTGCACACCCGGTACGCCTAAACACCTTTCAAACGATACCTAAACAACACCGGTCAAAGAAAGTCAGAAGGGGTTTTTTTGTTTGTTTGTTTTGGGTTTTTTTGGAGGGGAAAGCAAATTGAGAGACGTGATTAGTCACCAAGGTACTCCTTGAAGAGGTGGGTCTTCAGGCGCTTATTGAAGACAGCAAGGGACTCCACGGATCTAGTTAGTTACCTTCTGTGGAAGTTCAGCCAGTAGAGAGTTGCAGTAGTCCAGTTTGGAGATGACCAGAGACTGGATGAGTATCTGTGTGGCTTTAGTAGTGAGAAAGGGTCAGATTCTTCTGATGTTGTAGATATGGTATCTGCATGTTCTGGAGATCTGGTCAACCTGCGGCGAGAAAGACAGATCTTCATCTAGCATAACACCAAGATTTCTTACCTTCTTAGAGGGGACAATGGCCGAGTTCCCAGCAGAAATAATGAGATCGTGGGTTGGTGAAGGACTCCCTTTGATAAAGAGGAGCTCAGTCTTGCTGTGGTTCAGCTTGAGGTGGTGTGCCATCATCCAAGAGGAGATGTCGGCCAGACAGATGTCGGCCAGACAGTCAGAGATGTGTGCTGAGGCCTGGTTGTCACTGGAAGGGAAAGAGAGAATGAGTTGCGTATCATCAGCATAAAAGTGGTAGGAAAAGCTGTGTGAGGTAATTACATCCCCAAGAGAACCAGTATATAGAGAAAAGAGAAGTGGTCCTAGGACCAAGCCCTGTGGAACACCAGTGAATAATCTTTGTGGAGCAGACTGGCTGCCTTGCCATGTTACCTGGTACCTCCGGTCATCGAGGTAGGATGCAAACCAGTGCCAGGCTGTGCCCGAGATCTCCAGGTTGGAGAGAGTGGCGAGGAGCATCTGGTGATTGACTGTGTCGAAGGCAGCAGAGAGGTCAAGGAGGATCAGAGCAGAAGACAGGTTGGCTGATCTCGCCACAAGAAGTTCTTCTGAGAAGGCAAGTAGAGCAGTTTCAGTGGAGTGTGCCATCTTAAACCTGGACTGGTGGGGGTCCAGAAGGACTGAAGTGAGAACCGTTGAAAGAACTATTCCTAAGGGTAGCATTAAAGAAAAACTACAAAAAAGACTGGCTCTTCGAAGCCAAAACATGTAAAAGGGATGGCTTTTGCACAGTGCTGCACATATATTTAATGTTTTTCTTTATTTATTCTATCTCTTTTTATTTCTTTATCTCTTTGTCTCTCACACTTTTTCTTTTTTTCTCTCTCTGTCTCTGTTTCATTTTCTTTGCTTATTCTCGATTATTCTTTCTCTCTCTCTTCCTCTTTTTGCTTCTATGTGTATATTTTTCTCTCTCATGAGTAAAAAGCAGTATAATGCTGCATATTATTTTGGTGTACAATTCCAAATTTAACGGCCCCTCTGTGGCAATCTCACCTTTTATCCCTCTTCCTCTTTCTTTTTTTGTCTTTTTTAATACCACACACACAGCTGTTGCCTCTCCCTGGCTTACATATTTTAACACAGCCCCCTGTCAAAAGCAGAGAGATGCTCAGCGTATCGCTATGTGTTAAAAAAGAGCCTGGCTGTTTGTGCTCTTTCATCTGTGAGCCTTGGAGTTTCAATTACAAAAACAGATATGATTTCAGAGTCAAGGCATGGGCTTCCTCTGGGCTGAAGGTTGGGGGATTATAATGTGGCCTCAAGCCCCCTGTGGTCAGCGTTGTGGCAGGTTTGCAGACAATCATAGTTAAGAAAGGAGAATCCTCTTTGGAGCGTGTGTATGACTCGCTCCTCTTGAGGTTGTAATAAGCTCCTGGTGTCAAGGGCATGTCTGTGTGTGTAGGAATATAGTTATAAATATATAAAATGTGTATTCATCCTGCAGATCACACACCAAACAAACTGGTGCACTTGACCTCTTTTAAAGCCAGTGTGAAATATGCAGTATGCATACATACACTGTATGGTCCTCCCTTTGCAGCTAGAACAGCTTCCACTTCTCTTGGAAGATTTTCTACAAGATTTTGGAGTGTTTCTGTGGGAATTAATGTCCATTCATTCTGTAAAAGCATTTATGAATTCAGGCACTGATGTTGGACGAGAAGGCCTGGCTCACATCTCCATACCGGTTCATCCCAAAGGTGTTGTTTGGGGTTGAGGTCCCAGCTCTGTGCAGGTCAGTCAAGTTCTTCCACATTGAACTCATCCAACTGTGTTTTCATGGACCTTGCTTTGTCCACTGGGACACAGTCATGCTGGAATAGAGAAGGTTCTTCCCCAAACTCAGTCAAAGTTGAAAGCATCGTGTTGTCAAAAATGTCTTGGCATGCTGAAGTATTAAGATTTCCATTTATGGGAAGTAAGGAATCTAAACCCTGAATGTGTGTCCCAATACTTTTGTCCATATAGTGTATGACCACAAACAATACTTTAATTCTGTATTACTGCTGGAGCAAGTCTTTGGGACATGTCTAGCAATAATTTGATGGCTCCCCTCCTCAAAAACACTCACTAAACCTAATGTTTAACAGATGTGGTAGTGCTGGGAAATCACCAAGCTATGATGGACTCCAGCCCTCTAGGACCACAGTTCTGCACCTATATATAGCTAACCTGGGCTGAAACATTCTTTATATTGAAACAGTTTCATTATAGTTAACTGTATAAACTGTCAGTGCAACATTTTCAAATGTTTTTTTTGTAAGTATAGTTAAAGACAAAACTGTATTTATTGATATGGAAATAATATAAATATGTTAATCAAATAAATGCACTACTTCTTTTGACTTAAAAACTGTGAGCCAAGTCAGCCAAGACAGTTAGGTTTGTAACAAGTGAAGTGATAACTCCAATTTGCAGCACTCTTTACCCATGGTAAATTATTGTAATGCACTGTCTTACACAGATTATTGCCTAATTGTACACAGGCCTGTATGTAAAAGTGCTTGCGTGGGAAGCTCGCAGGTCCTCTGGCTCCTACATGTCAAGCTTAATCAAAGTGCCTTGAGTCATTTGGAGCCCCAGGCCCACAGCGGACGCTCTCTGCTCACTGCTGATTGGCCAAGGACACTCATCTTCCTCTCAGAGGAGCCTTCTTCAGCAGTCCTGACACTCTGCTGCATAGATAATGATTAAAGAATGACTGACTTTGACCTTTTGGACTTTGCTTGAGCTACTCAAATGGCTCCTTCCCCTCCCACACACACACACACACGCTCACTCACACACAACACCCACATGCCCGCACACACCCCCACAGACTTCTCTTATCCATTTTCGTTTGATCAACACAGACATCTGTCAGTGGCTTTTGACCTGAGCCACATTGATCGAGCTGAGTAGATGTCTTTCTATGAACGTAGGGGCCTTCTAATCAGACGTGTAAGCTGCTCGCCCTCTAAAACAAGCCTGCGAGAAGCAAAGGTCATTTCTGAACAACTCTAGTTTTGCAGTATAACAGTATTGTATGTAATAGTAATAATAAAATAATAGTGATTATAATTGAGTCATTAAACACAAAAACATCTAAATATAATTAATCCATTTATTAATTATATTCATATAATTTCGATATGAGCTGGTAGATTGTAGTGAAATGTATTGACTCATGATCATGACCTGGGAACTTACATGTGTCTTCTAAGGTTGTATATTGATAATAGCGGAAATAGTAGTGGATAAAATGTGTTTTCTTTGGGTGTTGTTTTGCCGTACAACCTTTCCAACAGTAATTGATATTAAATAATACATTTTAGGACAAAATCTTATCTTAAAATTATAGTAAGGCAATGTTTCAGCCACTAGGTAACATATTCCTGACTTTCACCACATACCTGAGATTCTGTCATGTAGCTTTTAGAGCCATTAAATTCTTCAGATGTCTGGATCCATTCACCACCACTGTTACCAATTCTGACTCAATACTTTCCTTTAGAATGGAGCATATCACATCAAACCACTCTGAATGTCTTTATTTACATAATAAATTATGTAGGCATTTTGGGAAATCTGTAGTATTCTATATCAAAAATAAATGCGCTCAAAAGAGGAAGATTCTTTTAAATAGTGTTCCAACTATTATTAATAAATAAGCGTATAATAGTAAGGGTACACTCTGATGAACTGGCGACCTGTCCAGAGTGTTTTTCCACTTTTCAACCTATGACCACTAGAGTAGGCGTCAGCACCCTCCACAACCCTGGTTAGGATAAATGGTTCAGATGATGAATGAATAGTAAATGTATTGGGAGGTTAAAGGTTTATTTCACAGTGTATAGGGAAATGCACTGCTTACCACGAGTTTTCTCTCTGGTAAGCAGTTGTATGCTTTAGTTGCTGCAGATCTAAATTAGAATGAACATTTTAAATTTGTTTAAAGAACCATCCATCTTTAGGGAGTTTTCTATGGTGTCACTCCAAAAAACACTTTAGCCATATTTAATCGCAGAATCACACAGGTCGTTGTATTGTGATTATATGTCAACGAGCCACTTCATTATGTACCTTGTATCTACACTCATTGTCCAGTTTATCTGCTTCACTGACCATATAGGTGCACTTTGTCATTTACAATTACAGACTGTGCATCATTTGATAGCCCTCTTTATCATCAATGATTAGGACAATGATTAGGACCCCAACGGGACCAACTGCGAGCAGGAATTAATTGGGTGGTGAATCATTCTCAGCACAGCAGTGACACTGATATAGTAACAGAATGTTTGTGTGTGTGTGAGAGAGTGTTGCACATAGTGTATACTCAAAAACATCAGGATGATCAGGATGTAATTAGAATATGTTATTAAAAGGCTTCTTTTGTACATAGACATCAATATTGTGATATTAAAAAGTACACAGATCAGCCATAATATTAAAACCACTTGCCAATAGTGTGTAGGTCCCCCCGATGGCACAAAAACAGCTGTCCATCAAGGCATGGTCTTCATAAGACCTCTGAACTTGTCTGGCACCAAGACATTAGGAGCAGATCCCTTAAGTTTTGTACATCATAAAGTGGAGCTTCTGTGGATTGGGCTAAATGGTCCAGCATGTCCCACAGATGTTGGATGGTGTTGATATCTTGGAAATGTGGAAGCCAAGTGAACATGTTCCTCATACTGCATAAATTGTTGAGAAACTATCATACAGTTTCTGAACAATTTATGCAGTATTGCAAAAATTAAAGTATCTTGGTGGTATCCTGCTGAAAGATGCCACAACCATTAGGGCATACTGTTGCCATGAGGTGTACACCATGGGTTGTACTTGGTCTGCAATAATGTTTAGGTAGGTGTGTGTGTCAACTGCCAGAACCAAAGGTTTCCCAACAGATCTTGCCTAGGGCATCGCATTGCATCCACCAGCCTACTTTCTTCAGATAGTTTATCCTGGTGCCATTTCTTCCCCGGGTAAGTGGCATACAGAACCGGCCGTCCACATAATGTAAAGTAAAACGTGACTCGTGAGATCAGGGCAACTTGTTTTATTGCTGCATGGTCCAGACAGCAAGCTGTGATGCACTCTGTGTTTTAACACTGGTTGTCCTTCCTTTGACCACTTTTAGTAGGTACTAACCACACCATACCGAGAACACCCCACAAAACCTGCTGTTTTGGAGATGCTCTGACCAGACGTCTAGCCATCACAATTTGACCCTTGTCACTCTGGTCTTTACACTCATTTCCCTGCTTCCAAAACATCAACTTCAAGAACTGATTGTTCACTTGCTGCCTATATTCTACTCTTGTGTGATTTCTAAAGGGCAAGAAGAAAATCAGATCTTACAAAAGATCTCTCTCTCTCTCTCTCTCTCTCTCTCTCTCTCTCCCTCCCTCCCTCTCCATCTGTGTGTGTGTGTGTGTGTGTGTGTGTGTGTGTGTGTGTGTGTGTGTGTGTGTGTGTGTGTGTGTG
>JBBJLS010072859.1:0-10103 GCA_037577275.1 Bryconaethiops microstoma
TTGTTTTTATATGCACACAGAGGTGTCAAGTAACCAAGTACAAATACTTCATTACCTTACTTAAGTAGAAATTTTGGTTATATATACTTTACTGGAGTAATTATTTTTCAGACGACTTTTTACTTCTACTCCTTACATTTTCACACAATTATCTGTACTTTCTACTCCTTACATTTAAAAAATAGCCTCGTTACTCCTATTAAACTTTGGCTTGTTTTCATTCCTGCTTGTCATCTTTCAAAAAAAAAAAAAAAAAAAAATCACGCCATCCGGATAGAGTGAATTTGATCGTGGTTGGATGAGAAGTGTAAACATATACCATTCCGACACCCTATTGGTTTGTACATGATCCATCGCACCTGCATATGTTGACACAAATCGCGTGACGTCACACGCTATCAAGGACATAACAGACATGTGTAGTCTACAGTGAAGATGGCAGGCAATCAAGAGCTGTCCAAACCAAGCACCAGCGAGGACGGTAGCCAGGAAGACCAGCCAGCTCTTATACATCCTTGGCTGTACCAGGCAGAATTTTTTAAAAAATGCACTGCAAGCTCTGCACACCCAAGTGCAACGAAGTAATGGCTTTCAAAAACTCACCATCTGATTTTAAAAAACATATTGAGTTAAGCTGAAAGTTTATTGTCAGTCAATTATTGACAAACTATTGTAGTAAGCTAGTGACGCACTAAAGGTAAATTTGCAAAGTTGGCTATGGCTTGTTACAAGCCAAGAAATGCTGAGGTTTGCTTGCTAGCAGTAGGATATAATTCCACATTGCTAGTTGGTTTGGTGGACTTTATGTGAGATTTGAAATTTGACTTATCAGTTATCTGAGCTTATATTATTTCTATATGCAATATTTATAAGTTAAATGTGCAAATCTATAGTCTACAGCTGGTTGATAAAGCATGTACTAAGGATAGGCATGATGCTGTGTGTGTATATGAGAGTGTGCTCCTGTGTGGGGGAGGCCCTATAGGTCCTTGTAAAAAGGTAATAGGCTCAACTACCAACTATTAGCCAAATGTAGTTTTAAATGAATTAAAGTCGGACTATCTTATCAATAATGCTACTTTTTAGCCATGCGGTCCTAAAACAGCTTTAAGTGGCAATATTCTGGTCGGCTCAACATAGTTGCATAGACCACTGAAATTGCTCTCCACCTTGTAGTCTGACCTTCATTCAATATGACATTTAATACAGCACAAGTCCTAGATAGTCCGAGCTTGTAGTTTGAGATAAATAATATGAATAGCAATCTGTGCCTGTGCATTCATTTTCTCCACAGAAGAAACACCCCACTTGTCTAGAAAGGTACACGCAACTTACTTCAACAGCCTTCAAAAGGAAGTCCTCCACTGAAGGTTCTTTGGCCTCAACTTCCAAACAAACCAAGCTGTGGGAGAATCAAAGAGTGTCCCAGGCAAGTGTGGATAAAGTAGTCCTATAATTCATTGTCCAAGGCTTGCACCTACCACACATTTTTCAGCAACAGAGCTTCATTGATCTTGTGGAACATCTTCAGCCAAATACAAATGTCATGACACACAAAACTGTTGTAAACAAAGTCACAAAGGCCTCTGTTGAAATGAAAATAAAACTGAAAGCTGCCCTTGCTGAAACTGAGTTCATAGCAACAACAACAGACTGCTGGATGGCACACCGTCACGGTTTCATTGGTGTCACTGCACACTGGTTTAACCCCCAGACCTTGCAGAGATCCTGTGCTGCCCTGGCATTCAAGCAACTTAACGGGTCTCATACCTTTTCTGCTCTGGCTGGTGCCCTTAATGATATTCACACAGATTTCAATATCAATGAGACGATTGTTCGCATTACAACTGACAATGGATCAAATTTCCTGAAAGCCTTTGGAGTTTATGGGCAGACTGATGAGAACAACAATCCTGAACCTGTAGGAGTGGGTGATGGAGAAGATTATGGTGGCCAAAATGATGATTATGATGAAACAGAGGAAAGCATTGAGGGTGTTGAATTTGTTGATGTGGGAGCCCTGTTGGATGAAGATGACTACTTGGAATACCGGCAACCCAAACACCATCGCTGTGCCTGCCACCTCCTCAATTTAGTGTCCACAGTTAATGCTTCAAAAGCAGAGGTCAACCCTTTGTACAAGCGTGTGTCAAGGTCGATATTTGCCAAATGCTCTAGCCTGTGGAACAAAAGTTCAAGATCAACCACTGCATCTGAAGTAATTGAAGACCACTGCAAACTCCAACTCATAAGGCCTGTTCCTACAAGGTGGAATTCACTTTTCTCAGCCGTAGAAAGAATAGTAAGAATAACCAGAGAACAAGGTGAAGGAGCCCTTGCAGCTGCCTGCAGTGAACTAGATACACCTAAGTAAGTTTGTTTTTCTGCCTTTCAGTTAATGAAACGATTAACAGTAGATTAGGTCATAGTTTTATACTTTGAATGCTGTAGTACACATGTATGCACTATGCCAATATGCAGTCCCCATATTTAGGATGTGATTTGTAGCAACACAACTACATTTCTAAAAGTCTCAGATGACAATATTTTTCCTTTTTAATTATCAATTTCTCCAGTTGAAGGTGCTACATCAACTACATGTTTCATGTTTTTCTTTTCTTCTTTGTACAGGTTTATTCCAGTGGAACTTGCATTTCTTGCAGAATATGTAAAGACAATGAGCCCTGCTGCAAAGGCACTTGATGTTCTTCAGGGAGAGACCAGTGTGCAGATGGGATGGTTGGTCCCCATCATAACACAGTTTAGGACAAAGCTCCAGCAACTTCACATTGCCTCCAAGTTTTGTGAGCCTTTGATTGCTGCACTTCTTTCAGGCCTTGATAAACGCTTCGGAAAGATGCTTGCTGATCCTGAGCTGATAGCCGCAGCCATTCTAGTTCCCAAATTTAAGACCTGCAGGACAAGTGACGAAAATATCCTCAAACTTGGTAAGTGTCTCACTTCTCAACTTTCCCTTAATACATGTAATTTCTATGACATTGTCCTGATTTTTTTTAATCCGCAGGCCTTAACTATATCAGAAGCCACTTGGAATGTCTGGCTGAGAATCACATCAGTGAGGGCTCCCAATCATCTGAGGAAGAGGACTTCTTTTCCTCCTTGAAGAAGACCGGCCCTGTTAAAAAGACCCAGCAGTTGGATGCATACCTGGGGTGTCCAGGAGACACAGTAGAGGTACTGAAATATGCCAGCTGTGTGCCAGCTATCACTTAAGCTTAATACGGCACTCCCTGCCTCAACGGCCTGTGAAAGATTGTTTAGTGTTGCAGGGCTAATCTTTAGGCCAAGGAGAGCATGCATTGGCTCAAAGAACTTTGAGAACCAGATACTTTTGCGGCTGAACAAAGCCTATTGGTAACACATTGTTGAATTTGGCTGTGCTTTACTGATGTAGATCCTAATCTAGAAAGTGTTTGTTACATCCTCTAGGTAAATTTAACATTGTTGTGATTTAGCTATAAAATTTAGCACAGTACATACCTTCCTGGTATCAATCAGGATTTAGTTTATTTTTATTTTTTGGATTAATCACTTTTATTAATCATTCATTTTAACAACACTAATGTCTTCTGTATATAGACAACTATACAAGGGCAATTGTTACTAAGCCTGCCCTGGGTACACCAACTCTCTTGTCCAGTTTTGTTTTCTGATATCCATTGCCCTCAAGGATTCCTGCAGCTAAGCTTAGATATATATTTACATTCCAATAAAGGTTATTGATAACATGCTACTGAAGTTTGACTTTTTGCACCAATGCGATACTTATAGGCAACTAGTCATCTCATCTTTGGCTCCATGAAACACATCTTAATGCTCAGTAATACATGTATATGGTTCTTTAATATATTTGCATTGTATTAAAATGCATTCATTTTCAATGAGCATATATGCAGCTGAAACAGTTTGCCTAGTGCATCCCAAATTATTCAACATTAACATTTTAATATAATATTATAGTAATTATGGCCTTTAGAAAAATGTTTTGTAAAGCTTTTGTCCTTAATGGCATTGTTTTACCCCTTACGTTACTTTTACTTTTATACTTTTAGTAGTTTTGAAACCAATACTTTTACACTTTTACTTGAGTAAAAAACTAGAGTTCTACAGACGAATTTTTAAACGCTAGTATCTATACTTCTACCTGAGTAATGAATGTAATTACTTTTGACAACTCTGTATGCACTGCACAGTGAGATGAAACAATGTTCCTCCATGACCACGGTGCAATGCATGAACACAAAAATACAAAATGCATGGACTGCAAAGAGAGCAAGAGAGAGAGTGCAAGAAAAACATGAGCGATACAATACAACAGGACAAGAAAACATTTAGTTGACTTTAGGTGTGCAAAAATGTGTGTGTTTGTGTGTTCGCACACTTACTAATGTGGGGACATTGACCGGAATACACACCTACAGAGTGGGGACCTGTGTCATTGTGGGGACCAAAAATCAAGTCCCCACAAAGTTAACCACTGCAGCACATATATATCGGGCTGAATCCTTCATTGGGTATCCTTGATTTAAAAAGTTGGTTGTGTTAGCAGGGTTTTTTAATTCCTAAATAAGGCAGGGAAGTGTTCGCTGTGAAATTTGCTAAAGGAGAGCTCATGCTGGAGTACAGAGGAGAACTCATCACTTTGGAGGAAAATAAAAGAAGGCTGCAAGTTTACCACAACAGCCTAAAAGGATTCATGTTTGACTTCATCTGGCATGGAAAGTACTGGACATAAGTAAACTTAAATATATATTTATTTATTTCAATGAGCATTCTGTTCCAAGTGGACACTTTAAATTTGCGCAGACTCTTTGAACATGGAATGGAATACTTTACTGGAACAAGGATTTCATTTGGTGCATTGCACTCCAAGACAACTGAGGAGAAGTCTAGTCAATGAAGTGAAGTTAGATAGATTTTAATACTGTGGCACATTAACATCCTAATGCAGCACTCGTATTATATAGGAGCAGTTTAATTATTTTGCTGAGGTGAGGAGTGATCCATGACCTGGAGGAGGTGCTAGTGAGACATTAGTGAGATGACAACATGGCGGCGCGCATGCGAAAAATACAAACAACTTCCAATTAATTCTCTTCGCCAGCTTAGGAGAGCCCAAAGGTAAGCAAATAAAATTTAATTTCTATCATTCCAACTTATATTAACTCTTTCACTCTGGAGAAGCCTGCAGGAAATCCGTACAGCTTATTTAGCTTCGTCGATGAGTGCTTCGACAGAATCATAATGAAAAAATCCAAGGCTCAAAATCCCATCACCCCACCGACGGCTAAGAAAACCACCCCGTGCACCAAAAGGAGCCGGCCTGAAGATTCGCCCAAAGCGGTCTCTCCACATACTAAGGACTTCGTGAGTATCTTGGAATGCCTGTCCCTGTTGGAAATTCTCCACAGAGAAGTCCAAGCTATGCGGGAATCCCTTGAGTTCAGCCAGCAACAGGTTGAAATACTCACGGCAGAGAACGCAGTGCTCAGAGTGTCAGTGAAATCCCTCACAGAAGGTGTAAGCCGGCTCTTAGAAGAGAACAAAAAGATCAAAGAGATGATGCTGGACCTACGGACACGGAGCATGAGGGACAACTTAGTCTTTGCAGGTATCCCCGAGATATCAGAGGAGGATCCAGAATCCACAATAAAAAACTTCATACAGAACCATCTCAAACTCCCAGCTGATGCAATTAACAATATCACCTTCCATCATGTCCATCACCTTGGAGAAAAAAGACCCGATGGCCGCAGACCCAGACCTCTTGTGGCCAAATTCGAACATCTCAAACAAAAGGAGCTGGTAAAAAGCAGAGTCAGGGAGCTGAAAGGAACAGACTTCAGCATAAATGACAAGTTCCCCCAGGAGATCCTGCAGCAGCAGAGAGCCCTATTTCCCATCAGGAAGTGCTTAATCAATGAAGGCTGTCAAGCAGTCATCACTGTCGACAAGCTTTATGTCAATGGGCAGTTGCATCACGACCGGGAAACCACCCCTTTACTAAACAAACATCAGGTAATTGATTTCCACATTAATTTTTTACTCTCACTAAACAAATTATATGCATGTCCTAATCAAAACACTATCTAATCGTCTCATCAGCTAACTTAAAATGAAATGTGTTGGAAATGTAAGACTGGCATTCCTTTACATTTTTTTTTTTCACTGTCTTCATCCCCACACAAACCAACCACACACATGGACGCACACACATCCACTTACATGTGTACACACACTCAATCATACTGACACAGAACACTCATTTGTAACAAGCCCCTCACACTCAGTTAGTTAGTTCAAACATGAGTACATTAAGGTTTGTCACACGGAATGTATGGGTTCCAGAGAAAAGAGATTAAAAATGTTTAATTGGCTTAAAGAATTACAGGAAGACATTGTCTTCCTACGGGAGACTCACTTATCCGACACAACAACAACAAGTTTGAGTACGTGTTTGTAAATAAAATTCTATAAATGGAACCCTGCGTCTGTGCCTCGCTACCACTCCCGCACATGACAGCACCCGAATACCTCTGTGATCTTATCTTTTACTATGAAACTCCACAGTCACTCAGATCTTAAGGTGCTAACTACTTACTTGTCCCTAGAATTATAAAAGCTTCAGCAGGGGAAAGAGCGTTCTCATATACAGCCTCCACGCTCTGGAATGCTATTACAATTAACATTCGGGACTCAGACACAGTCTCAGTTTTTAAGTCCAGGCTGACAACCTACTTGTTTAGTTAGGCCTTCTGTAATGAATTATTGCTGCCAAATGAAAGGTGTAGAGCAGGGATGCAGTAGGCACAGAAAATTCAAGTTAACTGCCCCCGCCACTCCTCACATTCACTCTGGTTTGTGACAGTGGAATGGAGGTACACCGGTGTCTCGGGGCACTCTCATGCCCATCATACCTCTCAGTTCTGCCCTTCCTAGCTAGGCTGCTTTTGTAAAATATGCTGGAGTCTTAGCTTGCACTCCTCACAGATATAAATATTTCTCTGCACATTTAAACAGAACTAACTCTCTTTTCTGGTTTCTTTGTCTGAGGGGAAATGCTGCACACTTATCTAGCCCGACTGATCACCATGGGACCCCAGGCCACCACCTCCTCGGGCCTACAATTGCTGGGGCCCTGTGCCAAAATGCCCTTGACTGGTTTCGGCCGCTCACAACTCCACACATCCTCTACCCCAATTAGGGGCAACTGATCCTGTTGTTTTATGGACTACAGACTCTCAGTATCTTTTCCAACAAATTTACCTTTATGGACACTGGTTCCAACTCTGTTAGCCGTAGACAGCCTAACTGTCAATAATCTTGTTCATGAAGTCCTCCTCTTGTTATTTATCCCCATAAAGACTTTCTTTTCTTTCTCTCTGGGCCGATCAGAGGAGGATGGGTTCCCCTTTTGAGTCTTGATTCCTCTAGAGATTTCTTCCTCCAGCTGAGGGAGTTTTTCCTCGCCTCTGACTTACTCACTAGGGGCTCGGACTTGGATTCTGTAAAGCTGCCTTGTGACAACTTGGTTGTAAAAAGCACTATATAAATAAAATTGAATTGAATTGAATTGAATTGAAACCATACTGGTTCAGGATCTCAGCCTTCAGTATCTCATAACTGGTAGCTTTGTCGAGAGAGAGAAAGTGTAATAGGCCCACTGAACCTCCCATTCTACCTCCCTCCATGTTTGTGGCTCCGGTAACATGGAACCTGAATGAAGAGACAGCCTGAAGTGTACGGGACCACCCTGTGCTTCTCAGCTGCCCAAGTACCTTCATGGTTTTGATCGTGCATTAGGAATAATCCATTATAAGTATTGGTGGCCTTCCATGTTCGTTCCTGTTCAATTTGAGCTGCCACTCAGAGTCAGTGCAATTTGGTAAACTATTGTCCTTACTGAAACCAAATAGACTATGGTCCAACATCACAGTGGGTTTTGTCAGTGTCTAAAGGATAGATGACAATTCTGGTGGTTGCCATTTTATTTCATTCTGTTCCTTTCCTTCGGCACATTCGCAGGGGCTTTTAAGTCCGTGTTCTGGTTCTGTGGCATCCTGAAGGATATCCTATTCAAACCGTGGACCCCAGTTCATCACTTGAGTATGGAAAGTATATTTTAAGATGGCCCTGGTACAATGGGCTACCACCCTCAGTCCACAGGTCAGGCTGAACATACCAAACAAGAAGTCGGTAGATTCCACCAGGTTTATTACCATGGCCGGCAGCACGACTGGGCAGAGTTCCTAGTGTGGGCAGAATATGCCCAGAACTCCCATCACAACTCCGTCACAAGCCTAACTCCCTTTGAGTGTGTGCTTGAACACCAGCCACCTCTCTGTCCGTGAGATCCCATGCCCACTAATGTTCCAGAGGTGGACAGGTGGTTCCGCAGGTTTGAGCGAGTGTGGGAGAGAGCACATTCACAGCAACATTCGCGGAGCAGTTTGTTCTGTCTTTAGAGTTTATATGATGGGATTTAACATAGGTGGAACTGTTTGTGTTAGGACAGAGTTGATTATTCAACTCTTAGGGGACAGATGGTGACATATTGGTCAGGCAATCGGGTCTGGTTATCAACCAGGCACCTACATCTAAGGAACCTACATCTAAGTTGTCCCCTATGTTTACTGGCTCCTTTTTAATAGAGTCTCAGAAAAATCCTTCTTCATATAAGTTATGTTTACCCTTCACAGAGCACATGCTGACTCAATCCCATGACCCAGCCAGTCTCACTTGTGTTCAGTTCTCTCTGCTCTGATTCTCTGCTCTCTGCTGTCCCTCGTGAAGGACTGGTCCCGTTCATATTCTGGTTTGAATGAAAGTTTGAGTATTTTGCCCAGTGACTGTTTTTTCAGCTCCCAAGCTGTTCACTCTGTAACGAGATTGTGCTTGAGTTTTGTGTGTGCTTCACTCTGTGTTTTTGTAACAAAATCATATGTATTAAACAGTATCGATTTGCCTGTTCAACTCCTGCATCTGCGTCTCAGTGTTTCCCACACCAGTCTTTTATTTTTCATTTTTTTTTGCCGTGTTCCTAAACTTCAAATATGAAACAAATCAGTATGCATTCTTCTGTAAATTCAATAGGATTTCAACCCTCAACAAAAATCGAGGTGCAGTAAAAAAAAAAAAGCTTATTTACTCTTGGGATGTTTTTTGTAGCTATTATTAATGACAACTCATTGTCATTAAACCTTGCACAACGAGAAAACTGACAAGTGAAAAGCTAAATAAACAACTATACTTTATGTGGAATACTGGGAGAATCATGACACACTCGCCCTGCCAAAATGCCACAGTTTCTTGTGTTATGAATTATACCTTCTTTGTTCCTGAAAACCATTACGGTTCAAAACAATATATACACAAGAAGACATTTATGGAATTATTTAAGCAGTGCAGACATGTCTTTATTTCTTTCTTCATTCCCTTTCTGTATTTCTTTTTTGATGCACATATTTTAACCTGAGCTTTAAAGTGATTTTGCCTGATAGGTCGCACTGCAAATATGATTCTAAATGCTTATCAGAACAATTCAGCATGGTCTTCAAGTGTGCTTCTCAAATAGTGTAAAATGTCATTTTAGATAATCAATGTCTTGTAACAAATAATGTCTATTTAAATAATCACACAAAAAGTGACTACAGTGGCAGCATGAGAGGAGGCACTGAACTGAGCAGTTCATCTCTGTGAATAATACAGTAGAGCATTCACTGTTTGAAGTGTGTGGGCCAAAGTACATCATTTTAATTCTTGAATAGTCATTTAACAGGTTTGTCCATTATAGAGTTCACTTTATATCGTTTGTAGAGGACTTTAATAGATTGCAATACCTCTTCCGTCTTTAGAGTATATACGATGGGATTTAACATAGGTGGAACTGTTTGTGTTAGGACAGAGTTGATTATTCTAGTATTTGGTTGGACATTTGTTGTAAGAACAGATGTATAAATGCTAAGCATTGGTAGATAAAACATAGCCACTAATATCAGATGAGAAGTGCAGGTTTTCATAGCTTTCATTCGTTCAGCACCATGTGAAATCTTTGACAAGGCAAAACCAATACAAGCATATGA
>JBBJLS010072860.1:0-10102 GCA_037577275.1 Bryconaethiops microstoma
AAGTCCTTCAGGAAGCCTGGAGAACTGTTCCTCAAGAACACATTAAAATACAAGAAAGTCTGGATCTCTGGAAGCAAGATATGAGGAAATGACTTTTGCACAGTACTATAAAAAGAGCCAACAAACCACAAGCAGCCTTAAGACATACATGAAAGACATCTTTGGTGTTAATGTCTGTTTCCAAAACATTTTTTGAAATCTTATTGCAGGAATTCTCCTTTCCTCTCTTCAACCTCTGGGTTGCCAGACTGTGGCATAAACCACTGGCTAACGGAGACTGTACACAACTCCTTCTTTTATATTTTTTTTCTCTTGTGCTCTGCCAGCTTGTGAGGACATTTCAGAGGAGCTTGGCATGTAGCCTTTGGCATTACCGTGTTGACTTCGACAGCTTCCAAAGCGCTTGCAGGTTCTTGGAGGGTTCAAGGAATGGTGAAGAATGGAAAAGCAGTCTTGACTCCTGTGTCATCCCCGTTTCTCAGTAATCCAGCCAATAAACTGGTATTCTTAAAGTAATTTTTTCCCTTCATGAAATGGTAAATCCCAACTAATCTTTCTGTACCTCTAAGCCTTGGATTAGCATGCCGGATTAGCCCAAGATGGACATGCTGACCCTAACTTTCATTCCCTTCTCCACACGTTGAGGGATGTGAAAGAAATGCAATACAGGGACCTCATATCATTAAATTTGATCAAGTAAGACAAAGTCTATCAAATTTGCAATGTCCCTCAAATTTTCCAACTCAGTGAATAGGTTTGCCGCAGGGACAGCTGGTGGGCCAGCAGGGCTAAGCCCTCCCACTCCTCCAAAGAGAAGATCATAATAGTCTTTGGCATTTCCATTGTTTTACTTGCTGTTAACAAATGAGAAGCTGATTATTTTGGACTTCCTTGGACCTTCAAGCAACAGCGCCACCAACAGGTTGTAGGAAAGATGACTAGCTAAGGCTGTTAATCCACAAGTTCAAGCTACAGATAAACAAAGCCTGGCTGTGATTCCATGTTACAGCCGTAGCTAGTCGAGAGGCTTTAACTCTGTTCGCACTGTGTGCACTGTATGTCAAAAGCAGTTTAGAAGTATGTCATGACATGCCAATGTTAAATTAATTTTTATTTGCTTAATTCAGGGCTGTCTTTATCCAATCTTACCAATGTTATTCCAATTTATTCTAGCTGAAATTACTTCTATACTAAAATTTGGAGCTTATAACTGCTTTCCATAAGGTTTATTTACTTTTTTTTTTTTGCTGCTTTACCTTTAGCTACAACTTTAGCTAGTTCATAAAAAGCAAAGATCAATGTGAAATAAACAGATCATCTTGTTACTCTGCTGTTACTGTCCTAGAGAATAGGCTACGGACGAGGATGTAAGGATGATACTTGCCTCACATTGTACAGGGCTTAAAATGTATTCATTTACTTTTTAATGCAGCTCTGTATTGTCTACAATAAGGTGAAGGTAAAGTCTGAAAGTGTTCAACTCTGCTGAAGAAGCTGCAAGCTATGCAGGCAGCACTGACACACTGTGAGAAACCTCATCAAGCATAATGTTAATAATATGCAACGATCTCCAACACAAATCATACACACCCAGCCAGTTCCCACCTAGAATGAAGGTGTAAAAGCGTTTGCCCACTCTGTGGTAAATGCAGTGGGCCCAGTTCAATTCTGAACATTGATAATAAGGTCCATTTATCTTGTTGATTCAGCTGCACAGTACAACAACCATGACTAACCACAGTCAAGCCGTCTCTGATATACTCTGCAGTGATAGTGCTGAGCGCAGTAAGATCTAGCCAAGATATACCCAGAAACAGCACAAGCCTTCATGCAGATTCAAATTAAAGGACAGACAGAGAAATACATATTTTGAGAGAGAGAGTAATATCAAATGTAAAAATCTGGTTGGGTCTATACGTTCACTACGTGAATTGTGAAGGGGGTCCAAATTACACAAGTGCCACATCTCAAAGCCGGTCACAACAAACTAAACCCCTTAACCCCCCCATCGACTAAACAAAACATTCTACCACTCCTGATGACAAAATAAAACCTGTTAACTCCCCCAACAACAAACCAAAATCTCTTAACTCCCCCACTAACTAAACAAAACTTTAAATCCTCCGATGACAAAAGAAAACCTCTTACTTCTCCCACGAAAGGCCAAAACCTCTTAACTCCTCCAAAATAAACCAAAACCTCTTAACTCCTCCACAATAAACCAAAACCTTTTAACTCCCCCATGAAAAGCCAAAACCTCTTAACTCTACCACAAAAAGCCAAAACCTCTTAACTCTACCACAAAAAGCCAAAACCTCTTATCTCCTCCACAATAAACCAAAACCTTTTAACTCCCCCATGAAAAGCCAAAACCTCTTCATCTTCCAGTGACAAACTGAAGCCTCATAATCTCTTAGTCGACACAACTTTAAAACAAGACAAAACCAACCCCCAACCACACTAAATTCGATCCCCTGACAACAAGTGAAACCTTCCTCCACCCCCACTTCGACGAAACGACCCCCCAACCACCCCACCCCCCTGCTTTACACAGGGTTCCAGGGTCTTCACCAAACAGCAGTTTGATTTTTCCATTGCTGTCACATGTGAACTTACTGTGCTGTGGTCCCTTAAGCTCTCAGCTTATTACTCAGTTATTGATTATTATTATCAAGCAGAAATACAATGTGGACAAAACACACAGAAAAAATAGATGCTTTGAATTTAAATTATTCCAATGAGTCTAAAGTTTGAACATAAATAAAATTCTTGCTAAAAAACAGCTAACTTAAAATAGTAGTCGCTGTTATAAAGAGACTTGTTCAATAGATTGTCAACAATAGATAATCAATCATCATTTTGAAGAAAATACTGCAAAATTCTATGTAATAGTGTAACAGTACTAAAGATGGTAAAGTCAATCATTTTATTAATTTCGCCAGTTTTTTGGTATAGCATTGAAATTGATACATCTTTAAGGTTAGGTTAACCTGTGCAATTTTTGCTTGAATTTTAGATTGGTGCTGGTCGGATATTTGGACAGCATCATTCAAAGCATAATTTTAAAGGAAATGACAAAACATCAAAGTAAGAGAAATGATGCAGTGTTTACTGAACTTGAATAATTCAAAGAAAATAAATCTCTTGTTCTCTCTTAAAATGGCAATAATTACCTTTGACGAACTTCTAGTAGTGTTTCACCATCCAACTGGTCTCATTGTGAGAGGACAGTGTTGATTACAGCAGTGTTTTTATACTTTTCCTCATTAAATAAGATTTAGGTGATCAGTAATCAGTACCTCATAAAGCAGAATGAGGTGCTTGTGTAGGAATTTAACTGGCATGGAATGGTTATCATACTCACAGAGATCCTGATTTAAAAATAAATTATGCTGTCTTAATTTTTTCTGGAGCTGTAAACTTGCTTCTCAAACAGAGTTTCTGACACTGTATGTTATAGCAAAAAAAGTAGCACTGACCTTATATTTATCCATTTACTAGAAACCTGTGAATAAAGATAAGACTGTTAATACTGGTAGAGAATTACAAACATGCAACAAAATACATTTAAGTAATATAAACAGACATATCAAATTAAATGAGTATAGATAAGTCATAGCTGCAAAAAATGTAAATAACTGAAAAAAAAGATTTGAATGTATGTATATACGGGCATCAGTCATTATGTGTACTCATTAGCACACTACACACACTATTTGGCCAAAAGTATGTTGAGACACCTCCTAATTATTGAGTTCAGGTGTTTCAGTCACACTCATTGCTAACAGGTTTGTAAAAACAAACACAGCCACGCAATCTCTGCAAACACTGGCAGTAGCATGGGTCATATTGAAGAGCTCATTGACTTTAAATGTGGCACTGTCATTGGATGCCACCATCACCGCAGGTCAGTTCTGTCCTGTTTGATCAGCCCTTGGCAACTATAAGTGCTATTTTCATGAAATTGAAGCATCTAGGAGCAACAATAAGCTGAGCCACAAGGCAACAGACGAAACAAACTATAAGAGTAGATGTATCATATGCTCACTGATGAGCTACGCCTCAAGTGAGATAAAGAATTCCGTCCCTGCCCTCTGAAGTGATGAATCTTGCTTCTCAATCTGGCAGTCTGATGGATGGATCTGGGTTTAGGAGATGGTGGAAGAACACTTACTACCGGAATGCTTAGTGCTAACAAGTGAAGATAGCTGTGTTACAGGGTTTGAGCTTAGCCCCTTAGTTCTAGTGTAGGGTAATGTTAATAAAGGGCAGACCCTTTCCTGTCCTTTGTTTACATGTGCATGACTGTGCACAGGTAAACAAAGAAAAGTTCATAAGACGTGGTTTGATGAGTCTTATGTGAAGAATCTATAGTGTCTCGCACAGATCCCTGACCTCAACCCAACTGAACCCAAATTCCCATGACACACTGTAGAAAGCCTTAACAGATAAGGAGAGCCTACAATATATGCAAAGGGTGGGCATTTACATATTAATGAATTAACATAGTAATCAGTTTCGCAGCTGGATGTCCATCTAGCTCATATAGATGGGACAGTCAGCAGCCCACATTCTTTTGGCCATATAATGTATGTTTAACTGGACATAAGCGGATGAATTGTTTAATATTGTCATATTGACAGCTTTGAAATTGTTCTCTGTCTAATCCTAATTAAATCACTGAAGTTCATCCCCTGTGTCTTTCACAGCCAGATGAGAACAAACACATCTTGGCTCTGCAGTTCAGCTGGAAGAACGGGATCAAGCCCAAAGGGAGCATTTTCATCGGCGTCAGCCCAGAGTTTGAGTTCGCTCTGTATACCCTGTGTTTCCTCACCTCTCCAAACGAGCGCGTCAGGGTGTCCTTTAGCCTTTATGATGTGGAGATTGTCTGCCACCACTACAACCAGAAACACATAGGGACCACATATCCCGTCCTTGTGAGATATCAGAACGTACAGTGACAAGGCATGGGCCTTTGAGGAGTTCCCTTCATAGCCATGAATTATGAGCATTGTTTTTATATTTTTATCCAAAATAGAAAAACAATAAATACTCTGAGATCATTCATGGTCATTGTCTGTTTTTCATTAGAACTCATTTGATTAGAACTACGTTTTCTTGGAAAAGTTGGAGATGTGTCTGTATTTCTACTGATATAATGTTAAATTTTATCGAATTAGTTATTCTTCGCCATAATACGTAAAACATATGTCTTCATCCAGTCATTTTTCAGCTTTGTGCATTAGCTGTTTGTCACAGTCATTTCCTACTCTGAGGTGAAACAGCTGCACAAATAGGTCAATATGTCAACATTCCTGCAAATTAAATGGAAACAACACAAAGTTGTTTAATGTTGTTTTGATGTAAAATCCTGTTTTCTACAGAAACTTGATCAGTGTGGATGGAACCAGAAGATGTGCTTTGTTCAGTCTTAACTGAATCATGCTGACATTTCTGCAAAAGTGATGGAAAAACTTTTGTATTCTCCATTTCATTGCTATTGTTTGCATACAGAACAAGTAGTAGTGTTACAGTAAAGAAATAATATATAAATCTAGGCCTGTCTTATAAGACCTTTTACAATTAAATAATATATAAATCTAGGCCTGTCTTATAAGACCTTTTACAATTAATTTCTACTCAGAATACACATAGAATTTCCTGCTGAATCGATTCTAGAAGACAACTGAAAATACATTATGGGATTAACGAAACTCCATTACTCCTTTAACCATTTTAAACTAATACTATTGGGTATTTTCATGGAAAAATAAATATTTACATCATGAATGTTTCACTTACTTATGACCCCACTTACTCCTGGTAACTTTATTGTGACCAGTATTTAGATTGTATCCACATGCATTCACATTTGGTTGTCTCCAGTTAGTCATACGGAAATATGTTCGCTATGTGGAGAGTAATGTTCAAATCAACTTATATACAACAATCAAGGAAAATTCATGTTTTGTTCTTTTGGAAATATAGTTGAGTAAAGTTATTCAGTTTCAATAAGACCAGGGTAAAGCACAGCTCAGATGAACTCTTCCGTGACCAAAGAAGAAACAGGCGTGTGTTGCTGTGTGCGTAGTGTCCGGGGCGGGGCGCTGCTCTCGGACCTCACGGGAAGTGGGAGAACGTGGGCAAGGCAGCACTAAGTTATATAATTCTATATTTCGCCGAGTGATTTGTTTGTGTTGGTTGAGTTCAGTCGCTGAGCTTCCCAAGAATGGCGGAGTCGAGCGGCAGGTATCAGCAGGTGAGTGTGGAGGTTTATGGAGAGTCTCTCGGCGCGGACGACTGAGTGGTAAATAGCCGGAGTCGTTCTCCGCCGGGCTGCTCTCAGGAAATACCGCGGCGCGGTCAGCGTTAAGGCCTTACTGTTTTGACAGCCATTCTCCGTACCAGGGTACTATTTTTATCCCTGTCTGTGTTTAGAGAAGTTGATATGATTCATTTAGGACACTGTTTAGTTCACGTTTCCTCTGTGTTTATGTTTTTCTCGATTAGTGCCTGTCGGCTGGACCTTGGCTCCGTTAGATTCGCATCTTTCACCAAACCGGAGGCTTTAATGGCCCGACCCCAACTAGTGTTTGATCACTATTGGCTGGATATTTAACACACTGCTTGTTCAAATTGTTTAGCTGTGCGTTTTCTGTTTCCTGACATTTTGGTTTCAGTTCTGGTTATTTAGCGTAGCTCAGTTCCTCAGTCAGCTGGTTGCTTTAAAAAAAAAAAAGCAGTTCTGCCAGAGGGTTTGAGAAGATTGCTGTTTTGTGCATGATTTTGTTTCCCAGTTATTAGAAGCAGGCCTTCTTTGTTCCTGTGAAACATGATTCTGAAGTATAATTGCCTTTGCAAGTAATCCCCTCCTGAAAAAAAGAAAAGCTGTTAAGTGCATCAGTGGCTGTAGGGGAATCTATGTGCTCTTTTACACCACATTGTATATTCAGGGTTATTGCATTGATTATAAAATTAAATTGCGTATAATAGTTCTCTCAGTATCAAACAAAACAAATGTGTGTAAAATGTCGATATTTTTCACACAGGTAATAGACCCTAAGACCACAGATTTGTACAGGACATTGAAAACAATTCATGTTATTTTGTGTTTACCTGGCAGTCAGTTAATACGAAGCAAAAAAGTCACTTATTTATTTAGAAATATTAAATGTTCAGTGGGGTCAAACTGACTGCGGTGATTCTAAGTAAATAGGTTTTCCAGTTATCTAGAAAAGTAATTTCAAAAAGGAACCTATGTGGTTGGGATAGCCTAGATGAACAACAGCAATAAGGGGGGTGGTGGTGGCCTAGTGGTAGGATACTTGCCTCTGGCAAAGTAATTTCAAAAAGGAACCTATGTGGTTGGGATAGCCTCTGGACCAAGAGGTCGTGGGTTCGAATCTTACCTCCAGCACCACCACTGGGTTCCTGAGCAAGACCCTTAACCCCAAGTTGCTCCAGGGAGACTGTCCCCTGTATGTAGGGAATGGAAGTCGCTTTGGGCATTTACGGCATTTAGTCTGCTAAATGCCGTAAATGTAAATGGATGGATGTTTGGACAAACATGCACCTGCAATCCCAAAGATACCAAGCCCACAATGAAGTAAGAAGGTGGGAGCATCATGATATGGAGCTGCTTCTTTGTACATTCTTCATCCACCTAGTTGGAAACACCAACCACCTTGTGCTTCCACTCACTATCCATGACCTTCATCTGCTTGTTAAGCCCACTCTACAGGTATATAATTACGTTTGTCCACTCCTTTATCTGCTCTACATACTTTATCGAAGCCTTTATCATAGATCAGCTTGTGACCTCAGGACCACTGTTAACCAGATGTTATTTGGGTGGGGGGCCAATCTTAACACAGCGGTGATGATAGTGTTTGTGGAGCTGATATGAGAGTGTCAGGCACAACAGTGTTGCGGGGACTTTTACACACAGCAAAATCACTGCTAGTTTGAACTTGGTCCAATATCCAAAAATGAAAAAGTGGTCAATGTGGGCAGTGGGCAGAACCTGTGTTCACAACAGAATTATGAAAGTAGGAGGGGTCCTCTGGAAGTTGTGATGTGGTCACACTATTTCTAACGTTTAACAGTAAACAAATACAGTGGCTACAACGAAGGAGCTTTGGTATTAAAAACATCTTGTATGTAGCCAAAATTTGTAGTATTTGAGAAACGTTTATTTAATTAAAGTTATTTTACCCAGAAGTTTTCTTGTTCATTTCACACATTATTTGGTGTACTTTAAGAAATACTTTAATAACATCTGATTTTTTCTTTAACATAAAAAACATGAAAAGTAAAAAAATGTCGGCAAATAGTCTGAGTAGTCTTAATATTTACAATCTCAAAATGAGATATTGCAGAAATGAGAATCTCAAAATAATTTCACTAAAATATAATTTTTTATTGAGATTGTAGTTTGCTCAAATAAGTAATTTCTCTGCAAATTTTCTGCTGTTTTATCCCAATATCCTAATAAAGTGTGTTTTCATCGATTATTTTCACTTCAACGAATCATGTCATTTTACTGGGGTGCCAAAACATTTGCATACGACTGTATGATTAGAACCACAGGCCCTAGACTAGCCACTCACACAATCCAGCTCGACCTGCTTGGCACTCTGGAAGGAAGGGTCACCAAATTCAACACGGACACTCAGGCACAGTACGGGTCACTTGGCACTGGAAATGATAACAAAATGCACAGTCACGGATTTGTGACCAAACTCTAAGGAAAAAGACCGTTATGGTCTGTCTTTTCCTTTCAAAGTGTGTGTCGGCTTCACAAATGAGTCAGAAATGGGGTCACGCTGATTCGAAAGATTTCCCAGAGTAAGTTTTTTACCGGTCGACACAGATAAATTCGAATTGAAAACCCAAAAAATCGATGCCTGTTGGAGAACTCTGCTGAGACAAAGAGCACACAATGTCCTAAACGCCCTTGATTGACTAGTCTGTGTACTTTTCCTTCCCCTTTTTTGTTCTTCTGTGGGTGTGTGTGTGTGTGTGTGTGTGTGTGTGGAGAGCTGGCTGTTATGAAACACTGCAGCATAGTTATTCATGGAAACCCCTCACTCCGCTCTGCGTCTGTGTCCCACTAATCCTGCACCAAGCACCCGGGCAGCATTCTGAACACAGGCATTAAACAATCCGGGGGAGCAACTTAAGACACTAATAATTACCAGAAACAATTGGCATCAATTTGGATCTGCATCTCTGCAAGTGTGTGTGCACATGTGTGTGCTCTGAGGTAAATTTTGCCTTTTTTTCGTATTTGCTGTTCTTTATTTATGTTTTAATGTTCTCTGTGGCTTTAAGGCTGGTCAGCTACACTGCGACCATGAGGCCCTCCGGGAGACACTCACCAGGCCGTTCAGCACAGATGCCAGGCTTCATACATCCAGCTTCAGAGAGACACTACTGTACCTACCAGGCTTCCTGGGCCAATCGCATGAGTGATGCTACAATGAGGCTGTCCAGGCCAATTGACAGAGTGATACTACAACACCCTTACAAGGCTTCTCAGACACAGGGGACCTTCCCTGAGGATGCTGAGGACTCTTTCCAGGCTAGCTAAATGACTTTAAACCATGGGGAGAATTCACTCTGCCAACTGGGAAACTGGATGGGTCTCAACAGGGAGTTGAGATTTAGGCCTAGATTGGTGATTTGTAATTACTTGTGATGTACTTGCAAGTCCATGCAATGAAACTGTAACACTACAGCTTTCAAAACCAATGGCCAGAGGAAGTTTCCATGACATATTTTTCAATGGTATATATTATATATAAAGTATATTATATATTCCATCTTTTTGCACATTACAGGCTTTACCAGTTTATTTCATAAACTGGACTACTTGAAAGTTGTGGAGAGTAAACAACTAGACATGAAAATAAACTTCATAACTGGACAGAATATGTAATAGTGCATGTCTGACATCATATTAATTGGTTGTGTGGTGATGCACTTGTCATTATAATTATGTTAAATAGCTTTTTGTAGGTCTGTAACAATTGATAAAAAAATATTACATTTGTGTCCTGAAAGGGCTGCAAATGTTGAACATACTATAAATTAATTT
>JBBJLS010072861.1:0-10101 GCA_037577275.1 Bryconaethiops microstoma
CGCCCATTGGGGATAGAGATAGGGAGATAGATATTGTGCAAGTGTTTGTGCGTGTGTTTGTGAACTTTAAAGCTGTACCTTCAGTAGCTGCTGTGTGTTTCCATCACAAATTCCAATTGTAAGCCCAAATGAGTCATCCTTCACTCTTGGTAACAAATAAATACTAAACAATTCAAGAAGAGGACTTCACTTAATTAGATTACTAAACCATATGAAGCTCTGTGGTTGTGTGTGGTGCTATTTTTTTGGAAAAGTGTCTAGCCAAGGGAGTGAAGTACACCCTCCTACAGACAAGGTTCGGGTGACATATTATACTCATAAACTGAAGCATGGATCTTCTTATTTAGCAGTGGGTGTCAGTCTGAATTTACAGGGTGTAACTGGAGCAAGTTACAGGCACACACTCCCTTAACCTCAGCAACCAGTGAGCAGTACTGAGCTCAGATCAGATGCTTTCCTAGGATTGTATAAGGTCTCTCTCTCTCCCTCTCTCTCTGTCCCTATCTGTCTCTGTCTCTCTCCCTCTCTGTGTTTCTCTCTCTCTCTCTGTCCCTCTCTGTCTCTCTCTCCCTCTCTCTCTGTCCCTCTCTGTCTCTCTCTCTCTGTGTTTCTCTCTCTCTCTGTCCCTCTCTGTCTCTCTCTCTGTCCCTCTCTGTCTCTGTCCCTCTCTGTCCCTCTCTGTCTCTCTCTCTGTCCCTCTCTGTCTCTGTCTCTCTCTGTCCCTCTCTGTCTCTCTCTCCCTCTCTCTCTGTCCCTCTCTGTCTCTCTCTCTCTCTCTCCCTCTCTGTCTCTCTCTCTGTGTTTCTCTCTCTCTGTCCCTCTCTGTCTCTCTCTCTCTCCCTCTCTCTCTGTCCCTCTCTGTCTCTCTCTCTGTTTCTCTCTCTCTCTGTCCCTCTCTGTGTCTCTCACTGTGTTTCTCTCTCTCTCTCTCTCTCTCTCTCTCTCTCTCTCTCTGTCTCTGTCTCTCTTTCTGTCTTTGTCTCTCTCTCTGTCTCTCTCTCTCTGTCTCTCTCTCAGACTTCTCTTCCAGGTCTGGCAAAACCTCTCCATCACAGGCAAAAAGTGGAGAGGGGGAGGTGGGTGGCAGCTCACTCCTCTCCTGACCCAATTGGCATCCAACAGCGAAAACATATGACTTTCATTAACGCTTTTATAAAATACAAACTGTTCCATGTGTGCATCTCTCTCTCTCTCTCTCTCTCTCTCTCTCTTTCTCTCTCTCTCTCTTCCTCTCTCTCTCTGTATTTGTTTTACTTTCCCCTGTTCCCCTGTGATCTATCCAATTCTACCCATCTCCTTTTAACCTCCCTCATTATATATCAACATAACGTGCCCATTACTCTAGTAACACACCTATTACACCAACAGCAATAAATTGTCAGGTCCATGTGTCAGTGGTGCTTTTACATAAATTTATTGCTGCATATATAATATAAACTCTGAGCTCATTGCTTGAGTGTTATATAGAATTCGCAGCTCAGTGAATCTAATGTGAGTCATCACTGTAATGGTGAGATTACATATTCCACATCGCCACGGCATGTACAATTAATGACCTGAAAATCCCCATTTTCCTGGTAATAGTTTTTGTCCTGTTACCAGGAAAGATTGCAAGATTGTATGACATGATTTGCGGAGGACTGTACCTGGCAACATCTGAATTAATTACAGAAAGGGGATTCTACAGTAGGACTGGATGTGTCAGTTGTACCGTTATGCCTGTATTTCCTGGGAGTTAACTGGTTCGAGCAAAGTCCTAATATTGAAAGTAATACCCCGTCATATTGGAGAAATCCCATTTCCAACCCAGTGCACACGTTGCTTTGGATCTGGGTTTTGGCCAGGAAGACCAGGAACAGAAGTCTCAGGATAACTGGAAGCTAGTTGAAATAAGAGGTTAATTTGAATTACACATTAACTCTACTGCAGTTTATCACAAATGCTACCTGTAAATAATGACCTTTCCTCAAACATGCTTACTAAGTGAGTTGTCTAGACAGAATACTTAGAATGCTTGCCAAGAACTGAGAGAGAAAAAAATCACACACCATACACTACATCAGAGTGCAGAAGGCACATCCTGGAGACAGGAGGACCGCTGACTATGAGGAAGGAGGTTGTACCAAAAAGTGCTGGAAGGAAAAGGGAACGACTTAGAAGAAATGTTGCGGTGCCCCAGAGAGAGATTTTCCCCAGGCTGCAGCTGGGAAGGGCCTTCTACAGCAGGTGGGCCTTGACGAGGAGGGATTTGGCATAAGGGGGGTCTCCTTTTCTCTTTCTCTCTCTGGTAATGGGAAACAGGCTTGTTCTGAGGCTATGGGTGTGTTTGGGGGGTGGTGCAGTCAGATTGTTCCCAGCTGCAATTGTGGTTGATGGAAGCCGCATTTAGAGAAATGAAAATGTATGAGCTGTTCGGGCTGAGTGCACTGAGCACTAAGCAATAATTCTCGTTTTCTTTCAAATTAGTTCTGTGATTTTGCAATGGCTAGTGCAATTTCCTCACACCGTAGGTGGCTGTATAAAGCCTTACACTCTTAGTGCCGTAAAACTGCTCATGAAATGAGAAAAGCCCCAAACATGACAAGCCCCACAGCATGACATAACCTTTCCTGTGACATCACTGGAATGACGTAAGGCGGTGGCTGATGTGAGGGGTGTGTTTTGATCAGATCGCATGTCAGGAGTCTTCCACGGACCCCAAGCTGGATCAACTCTCCTATGTCTGTTTAAGTCATTCCGAGAACAATCCGAGCTCATGGGCATACACCTCAAAGCAAAATTTGGAGGGAATCAACATTATTCTTCAGTCATTTTTGAAGCATAATTATACATGCATGCTTGTTTCATATGTTGATAGTGTCTACGTTACATTTAGCAGTCACTTTTATCCAAAGCGACTTCCATTCCCTAACTATAGGGGACAGCCTCCCTGGAGAAACTTGGGGTTAAGGGTCTTGCTCAGAAACCCAGTGGTGGTGTGCTGGAGGTAGGATTCAAACTCATGACCTCTTGGTCCAAAGGCAAGTATCTTACCCACTCAGCCACAGCCACTGCCACCGCCACCCCTAATCTAGTTTTGTTGCAACATACCGGGGTGTGTTCAATAGCCACAGATCAGTTTGTAAGTGCAGAACCACTGAAAACTCGTATGCTATGCTGTATTCATTTACTCACTCATCTGTTGATCCATTCATCTCACCACCTGTCTTTTCATGTATCTCTCTATCCTTTCTTCTACCTAGCCATTTAATTCTCTAGTTGACTTACTATTAAGTTTATTGGTTGGCGAAATGCAGTTCCTGTGACTGTGCTGAAATACAGCCTCTTATGCAAGATCAGTAGGTTTCAAACATTACAGTTTAACAAGACAGGACAATTTGACTGACTTGCAAAAGGATTAAGCACATAGCTTCCCTGTCCATCTCATTAACATCCAGCCACCCATCAATCCATTACTACTGTCTACTAGCTCTCCATCCACAAATCTTTGCGATCCAATTATCCATTCTTCTATTTCTCTTCCATTTAGCCAATTGTCCAACCATCCATCCAGCCAAGCACCTATTAATCTCTTCCTTCCTTCCACTACTCATGGTTATATGCACATAAACATCGATCTGTTTGTCCATTTATTGACTCTTCCATCTATTACTACTCCATTCCATCTGTTTGACAAGGCTACATACGGCCCTTTGCCCCTACACTTAGTCTGTCCTATTTGGAGCTACACTATATAGACAAATGTATTGGGACACCTGACCATTACACCCACCGGGACGTTAATGACACTGCATTCAAATACATAGATGTTAATATGGAGCTGGTCGCCCCTTTGCAGCTAAAACAGCTTCCACTCTTCGTGGAAGGATTTCTACCAGATTGTGGAGTTTCTGTGTGAATTTGTGCCCATTCTTTAGAGCAGTTATGAGGTCAGGCACTGATGTTGGATGAGAAGGCCTGGTTGGCAATCTCTGTTCCAGTTCCAGTTCATCCCAAGGTGTTGGATGGGGTTGAGGTCGGGGCTTTGTGTGGGCCAGGCAAGTTCTTCCACACCGAACTCATTCAACCATGTCTTTATGGAGTTTGCTTTGTGCACTGGGACACAGTCATGCTGGAATAGAAAAGGTTCTTCACCAAACTGTGTCCACAAAGTTGGAAGCATGGTGCTCTCCAAAATGTCTTGGTATGCCGAAGCATTAAGAATGCCCTTCACCGGAAGTAAGGGGGACTAGCCCAAACCCTGAAAAAACAGGTGTGTCCCAATACTTTTGTCCATGTAGTGTATGTTTGAGCACATGAGCTCGCTTTCAGACAAACACACTCCTAAAACTCCCCTAACCCCATTGGCTCCTTGTGGTTAGTGTTAGGCCACATCTCTGTCTTTGTGGAGAAATGAGTGCAATAAGCAGAAGAATGCAGCGAGGGATCACACTCTCTGGCTCCCAAGTCTCGCTGACTCATGGCACAGAGAGCAAAGATAAACCTCCGACTGTCCAGCAGTCCCAGAAGAACTGACCGGCTGGGATGGTCAGCCTGGGCCATGTGTGACTCTGAGGAGCTTGAAGGGAGGGAGTCTTCGCTCATTTGGCGTGTGAGCGGCTGGCAGAGCATCCACACATGTGGGTGTTCCCGAGCAACAGCTGACTGGAAAGCTGAGTTCAGTTAAGTTTGTTTGGGGTGAAGCGGTGCAAAGCCTGCTGTTTCTGTATACGTTTGCTTAAACACATAAACTATAGAGTTTGAGAATTTGAACACTGGGCTTTGCTTTTGTCATCCTGTTGTTGTCCCCGCTTTCGTATACAGCCCTACTGAGTGGCCGTTATTTAAAGTTACTCCACTTAAACTGTCTCAGAAACCGTCTCAGATCAGTAAGTCAACACACTGTGGCAGATATTTGACCACAGTGGTACCCATAATCGGAGGCTGGGCGGGTTCAGGTCAGCCGTTGTGAGTTAGAAAGTGACAATGCAACATACCGGCTAAGTCTTAAACAATTTGCAGAAACATTGTAGGTTGGTTTGGGTCTAGTTCGTTGATTGATAAATATTTTGGTGGGACGGAAGGGGCAGGTTTTCTCCCATAACTGGCCAGGTGGGTGCATTAAAAAACTCTGACCCATGCATCACTATCTGTCCATTTCACACTGGGTGATTTGTGGCCCTCTAGATCCTCTGCACACATTCTTCCTCACACACATTTACCAATAGGGGGCAGCGGCCTCTGGACATAGCTGACCCCTGACTATAACATCCCATAAACCCAAGGTGATGCCCGGGGGGGACAGAAGGTTAAGAGAGGGGACTGCTCTTGTAGCAGCATGTCCACAGTACAGTTAGTAAAAGGATCCACAACAGTGGTCAGACTGGTTCTTTTGGCTTTTCTTTGCTCCCATTAGCTGGTTGTTTATTCCAAATGAGGCTTTTCCTAGATTACGAACAGAAACTGTATTCAATGAATTTCTCACGCGGAACCCAGACTGTGTCTATTTATTATGTTGTCTTTTTATTGTGGTGTCTATTGTTTACAGTCCCTGTCGTAACTTGCACTCTGTCAAATTACATTTGTTTGGCAGATGCTTTTATCCAAAGCGACTTACAATTCGAGGAATCACTCAAGTTTCGGGACAGACTGAGAACCAGAGGAGAGTTCTAAGTGATAAAATCTTTATGTAGAGAGTAGTGCAAGGAGATATATCAGGAGAGGTGATGCTCTCTGAACAGAGGAGGTTTTTGAAGCTAGAGAAGGTTGCACCGTGGTCCATGGAGAAACGTCTCATTGCACTTGTACATGTTACACAGCTGCTGATGACAATAAAGCAACGTTGAACCTTGAAAGTTCATCATCAGCACTTCGCATAAATTGCATCCAGCTGTTCTGGGCACGCTGCAAGACATCTTGATGTCCCGTGGCTTCCCAACACAATAGGAGTGTCGCCCCCTATCGAGGCGCACTGGATGGACCCTGCGTGTCCTTACCTGTTTAGTGAAGAGGATGGCCGTGTCCCAGTACTCCGGGTGCTTGTCGCTGTTCTTGTTCATCTTCTTCTGCCACGTGCAGAAGTTGCGCAGGGTCATGGCCGCGTTGCCCGTCACCTTGGGCCCTTTGTCCTCCTCTCCGATCACCATGAACTTGATCACGGCAATGCTGATGGGGTTCAGGATGCTCGGGTGCTTATAGAGGCGCGCGGCCACTGACATCAGCGTGAGGACGTAGTGCTTCAGGTCGGCCCCGTGGAACTCGGCCATGGACTCGTCCGCCACCACGAGGGTCTCCACGTAGCGCGGGACGGAGGCGAAGCGTTTGGAGCGGCTTCTCAGCGCCGTGCCGCGCGACTCGTCCTCCTCTATCTGCTCCTCCTGCTCCTCGGCCGCCGTGCGCTTCTGCAGCTTCCCCAAAGCACGCTCCACGGCCGCGCTCGTGCCAACGAAGTCTCCGTCCACCGCGCAGCGCCGCTCGCCGCTCGTGCGCCTCCGGATCACGTGCACGCGCTCCTCTCCGGCCGCGGGCTCGATGAAGTACTCCCAGTCCTCGTAGCCGAAGGCGCCACGCATGCCGCCGCACAGACTCAGTGCCGCGTACGAGAGCGCGTCCGCGTTCACGTGCCCAGCGTAGAAGCACCGGCTCAGCTCGCGCGTTTCCAGCGCCGGCGCAATGAAGGCGGAGTCCGCGCGCAGCTCGAGCACAAGGTCCTGGCCGAACGCGCTCACGCGGAAAGATGCGCGCGATGGCGGTGGCGCGCCCGATCCGAACTGAGAGAAGTCGGTCCGCTCCGTGTCCAGGCGCACCGGCACGCACAGCTGCGTTTCCGCTGCGCACTCCATGAACAGCACGCTCGCGAGAAGCAGAGTCCTCACGGACACGCGCATGACTGCGGGACAGAGTTCGCACCAAAGATTTTCGAGTCCTAATGCTCTCTCCTCTCTCTCTCTCTCTCTATCTCTCCAGTGATGGTAATCCAGAAGTGCTCGGTGCCCCGTGCGTAAGCGCCTCAGTGCCGATTATTCCACTGGCGCGCGCAAGCCGTTCCATTCAATTCTTTCCACCTGCGTGCTCGCGCGCCTCTCCGTCTCTCCTCTGCGCCTCGTGGCATTTATGCGCTCGCGTCATGTGTAAACAGTTTGCGTGCTGATTGGGTGGAGACGAAGCTGCGCGTCTTGCGCGCGTCGCGTCGTCGTCACTCCAGGGCGCTCTGCACGAGCACGACCCACTTCACACAGCGCGCGCAGCGGGGCACTCATTCATTCTTACACTCATTCATTCCGTTCAGTCCTCATCTATCTATCTATCTATCTATCTGTCTATCTATTTATCGGTCTGTCTGTCTGTCTATCTACCTATCTGTATGTCTGTCAGTGTGTCTGTCTATCTATTTATCGGTCGGTCTGTCTGTCTATCTGTCTACCTGTCTGTCTGTCTGTCTATTAACATTCGTCTATCTGTCTGTCTATCTATCTGTATGTCTGTCTGTCTATATGTCTGTCTGCCTACCTGTCTATTTGTCTGTACGTCTATTAACATTCGTCTATCTATCTATCTATCTATCTATCTATCTATCTATCTATCTATCTATCTGCCGGTCTGTCACTGTGTTGTACAGCATAAAAACACAGAGCAAACTTGTTGATGCTAATTTAACATTTCAGTTTATTTATATAGCACTTTTCATACTGAGTGAATACAGTAATACAAAGTGCTTTACAAAACAAAAGAAACATTTCTGATATCATACTGTCTGGTATCCTGGGATTGGTTGATAGAGCACAGCGCTGCGTGTTCAGCTCCTCTGCATTCCACCTTTCTTTCGCATGAAATCCCATCCAGCACACTGTGGATAAAACCAATATAAAAACAACAAACAAAGTCAATTACAATAAATAGGTACTCAATCAAACAAACAAACAGCAGAGTACATAATTATGAGAATGCTAAGCTTAAAAAGGTACGTTTTAAGGTTTCATTTAAAAATGCTTAAAGATTTTGACATCTTTAGATCTACTGGAAGGTTGTTCCAGAGGCGAGACCCACAGACACTATAAAGTTCACTTACTTCAAAGTGGACTGAAAAATGCAAATGCTTATTCACTAGTGTAGGTTATGTGTTAATCATCCACTTTATATATCGATTCAACACAGTGTATGTTAAACAAACACTGTAAATATTCATGTAACACCTGTAAATGTTCATGCAATAATGTATGTGTAAACCAGCACCGTAGACGATCATTCAATAACACAGTCTATACTGCACTGTTGTGAAATTGACCAGTGTAAATGCAATTTTGCAGATATTGAACATTGTGGGTTCTGTAGTGTATCTATAACTCCACCGCTGCAATCAGTACTGTAGTTGTTATCCAACGCTGCAGGTGTTAATCTAACACTGTAGATGTTTATCCAACACTGTAAATGTTAATTCAGTACTGTAGGTGTCAGTCATTTTAGATAATGACATCAAAAACACACGTGGCACCAACATAATAATCTGACAACAATACAGTATGTATATGTGGTGAAAAAAATGTCTTTCTTGTTACTTACCATGGGGAGCTTAACAAATTCTCAGAGATACTATTGTTCGAAATAATCAAAATGAGCAAAGAGGACAATTTCCCAAGAATAGTTTATATATAGAGAAGTGAACCCATAGGAAAAACAATTCTATATAAGAAAAATGCAAGAAAAGGTCTTTTTGGTGCCATTTAAAAAACATTTACAACAGATGTTCATGGACAAGAACCATTTTAACCTGCCAAAGAATCTTAACAGGTCTATATAGAACCACTTATTTTACTAAAGAACCCTTAAGGAACCTTTCTTGGCAGCTGAACAGACAATACTGAAAATATGAAAAAGAAAGTAAAGTGGCCCCTTATAGTCACATGTGAACACCAGACCACAGCACAGCACAGCACTCAGTGAGAAATTATTTCTCTGTAATTAACCCATTCACCCAGTGAAGCAGTGATGCAGCACCCAGGGAGCAGTGTGTGGGGACGGTACCTTACTCAAGGGTACCTCAGTGGTGCCACTAGCAGTACTGGGATTTGAACCCACAACCTTCTGATAGCAGAGGCAACTCCTTAACTAGGCCACCGGCTGTGGCCTAATTTTGTAATACGGAGTGCCTTTATGCTACTGGTGTAGTTCCTCTGTGAGTAATCAGTGTGCAGTAGAAATGACAACAGTTATATATTCAAGGAATTCTGGAGCTGTGCTGCAGAAGTGCAACGCAACACATTTATAACCCCAGACACGCAGGTGCTAATGCTAGTAGAAAACACTACACATGGTTCTTGCCACGCTGTCGTTGATTTTGGTATGCTCCAAAGATGTGAAGAGATGGTATGACTTGTATTCTTTAAACCTTTAAAATAGAAAGAGTTTGAATTATTTGAGACAGAGTGGAATGTAATGTACCTCTGTCCCTTCTTCCTTGTTTTTCTTAATGAAAATGGTTCGATATACACTATGTAAAATAAAGGGCCCCTTATGGTCACGTGTGAACACACCACAGCATGAAATTCTTTCTCTGCATTTAACCCATTCACCAAGTGAAACAGGGGCAGGAGCAGTGTGTGGGGCAGGTACCTCGCTCAGAGGTGAAACAAGCAGTGTTGGGATGCGAACCCACAACCTTCTGATTGTAGGGGCAACACCCTAACCACTAGCCCACCAGCTGCCTCAAGTTCTCGAGATTCCCACATTTGGGGAATTCACAGGCGTCAGCACAACCGGAGTGCAATGGCTGAGCCTCAGCCTGGGTGAACCACCTTCCTGACCATGATATCTCCCCTGCGAGGTAAGTATAAACAAAAGTATTGGGACACACTTGTTCTTTTCAGGGGTTGGGCTAGGTCCCTTACTTCCAGTGAAGGTCAATCTTAATGTTTCAGCAGACCAAGACATTTTGGACAACGCAATGCTTCCAGCTTTGTGGACACAGTTTGAGGAAGAACCTTTTCTATTCCAGCATGACTGTGTAACAGTGCACAAGCTCCATAAAGACGTGGTTGGATGAGTTCGATGTGGAAGAACTTGACTGGCCCACACAGAGTCCTGACCTCAACCCCATCCAGCACCTTTGGGATGAACTGGAACAGA
>JBBJLS010072862.1:0-10099 GCA_037577275.1 Bryconaethiops microstoma
TTGGATTGTGAAACTCCATCAGCAGCTCCTGATTTAATTTCATGAAGGACTGATTGAGTCAAACCAGGTTTCTGATGGAAACTACGGTAATACTGGAACTTCCACTAGGAACACATTGATATACTGAACATACAATCGCTATTTATTGTGAAATGTTATTTGTATTTATTCTTTTTAGCTTTATTTGGTGTATTTGGTAACATTAATGTGAAAAACATTCAATGTCTACACAGTTTTCAAATAAAATCTTCAGGCAGGTGATTAAGACTTTTACACGGTACTGTATTTTCCCATTGATGACCATTTATGACATCAATTAGTTCACTGGATTGCCTAGTAGCCAGCTTTACTGGAAACGCCTCCCACTGCTACTGTTCTGTTTATGTGTATAAATCAGATTAAGGGAGTTTTGAGGCTTTGACCTCTTTGTGATCTTCCTCAAACTTTTCCTGAACAGTGTTTGCAGTTTGGGGGGCATCAGCCTGCTGAAAAAACACCACTACCGTTACGGACCACCGTCTCCATGAATGGCTGAACTTGGTCTGCAGTGATGTTTAGATGCCTAAGCTACATCCACACGAATGTAGGACTCAAGGATTTCCCAGCATATCATTGTCCAGAGCATCACACTGCATCCACCACCATACTTTTCCATATTGTATTATTGTGCCATCTCTTCTCCCAGTGAGCGATTGGCCACATTTGGTAGGTACTGACCATCCAGAGGAAGGGAAAATTCTAAATAAGATCTTTGCCCAGCCTGTTTCTCCTACACATAAGTTTCAGGAGCTCAGTTTACCATCAATATGATATTTTGAACATTTTCTCACACTTCTTAAACTCAGCTCCTGAGAAAGAGTCTTCTAATCTCAGTCCGATCCCAGTTTAAAATCTTAAAACGCTCTTTCTTTTCTCTCACTGGTCTGATCTCCATTCGCCTCAGATCAACAGATCTTCAGAAACGTGCCATCCTGTAGGTCTTGTGTGGCGTTCTTGCATACAGGAAGATTTTGCTGCTCATAACAGTCTTTTATTTGTCTCATCTTCTCATTTGGAGATTATTGAAGTTTGACATGTTTCTCCCTTCAGGAGAAATAAGGAGCAATAAGGAGAAAAAAACTCAATTTAAGACAGAAGTTCATTTGCTGTTCTCATCAGCCTCTCAGTTTTCTTGTACTATACAATATAGAGATATAGAATATGGACATCTGTGTAAATATTTTACAAACACAGATGTCTATATTTTATATCTCTAGATTGTATAGTGCACATTTTATACTGCACTGTTAGTATAGTATTTTATTTGTATTCTATTTTATTCTATTTTATACTATTCTATTCTGTTGTTTTCTTAATTTTTCCTGCTCTTCACTTTGTATTGTCCACTTTCTGCCGTGACAAAGCAAATTTCCCACTTATAAAGGTTTATCTTATCTTATCTTCAGATAAACCATAAGATCCTAAATAAAACTTGGTCGGCTTATAAATGAGTCTGTAATTTGTCTTAGTGATCAAATTCAAGTCTCGAATACCAATGTCAGACAGTTTTAAGATCCATAAGGTGGTTAAAGAGAAGAAAACAGGGAAGATGAGAAGAGCAGAACTTTTTTTCCTTTTTGCTGCTTATTACTCCTAAAGGGGTGCAGTGGCTAGCGCTGCCCAGGGTGAGTCTCTGCCTTCAATAATCTCCAAATTAGAAGGTGATTTATTTCTGATGAGACAAAGAAAATACTGTTGTGAGCAGGAATTTCCATGTTCCTCTTTCTCTTGTTCATTGCCCTTTGAATTGCTCCATCCATGGCAAGGTCATTCAGACCCTCCTTTCCACTGGATGGCGCGTTGTGGTCAAAAAATGAGGGACTGGGGGGAGTTCCCTCTCTCTCTCCTCCCGTTTCCAAATCCTTCCAAAAAGGGTGTGTTTTAGTGTCTCTATTTAACCGGCATCACTCTCTGCAGCGCAGTGGACAAACCGCTTCACTCATCCTAGCATCGGTGGTCCTGCTGCGCCAGGCCGTCCCGAGGAGCCCCACGAAGAGCGTGGAGCTCAATGTGGAAAAATTTCCATCTTTTAAAACTAAAAAAACATTATCCTCTGCTTTTATCACTGTCTGACATTGGAACTACGGACTAGCGATAAATTCAAACCATTCAGATTCAAATTTCATTATTTTTTTCATTGCTCCAAGCAGCGGGGGTGTTGCTAGATAGACTGCCCGCGTTGCCACTCCCTCCCTCGGCTTCGAGATGCACCTCCTCCGCGCCTAGCAGTGAACCCAAACAAATCCGAATATTAAACTTTATTCCGTAACTACATGCCACTTCGTTAAACGCGTCGTCTCGCTTTCTCGTCGTAAAATTTGGTTTTATTTCTTAACTTTAAAACTTCTGATGTTTGTGATGTGGAACCGTGTCCGGTCTGGCTAGGCGAGGATGCTTCCGTGCCTCTCCGGAGGGCAGCAGCTGAGGCCGGGTAGACCCACCTGAGGGCGTTCCTTAGCTTCAAGGCTAGGCTAAGCTAGGCTAAGCTAGGCTGATTTGCCTGATTTGCGGGGCGTGACGCGGAGGGCCGGGATAGGAAGTGAGGAGGGCGGCTCTGAGAGTGAAGACGAACAGAGCAGCTCTTAAAGGCTCCAGAGGAGATGATGAATGCCGGGGTAAGGTTTTAGCTTTAAGGGTAGAACTCCCTTTGCCCAGCCGCAGGAGGGGCGCTTTGAAGACCGGGCTCCAGCATGCCGAGCCGCCGCCTTGCTCTCCACGGCTCTGGGGCTCCTCCGGCCAGTATGGTGTCCGTGTCCCTGTCCATGCTGGTGGTCGTGTTCGTCCTGACATCCTGTCTGCTGCCCCTCGGAGGAGCCAGCTCCCCGCAGGAACACGGCAGTAAGCCTGGCGAACTCGGGACTCCTAAGAACTCGGGACACGGAGGGGACACTAATCCCACCAACACCACCAAGAAGCTTTTCCCAGTGCTGTCGTTTGACTACAAACACGTGGAGTACCCCTTCTCCATATTCCTGTGGGTGCTGCTGGCCTCCCTCATGAAGTTAGGTGAGTCAAATTGGGCTCTGGGGGTGATGGCAGATCTCAGCCTTGTCCTGTAGATTTTGGGTTCTGTGGGCAGCGGGTGGCATAGTGGTTAGGGAGTTGGGTTGGAATCTCAGGACTACTGGTGGCAGCGCGGAGGTTCACTTGAGCAAGGTACCGTCCCCACACACTGCTCCCTGCGAGCTGTGTCAGTGGGGCTGCCCACTGCTTCACTTGGTGAATGGGTTAAATACCGAGGAAGACTTTGTGTTCACACTGTGTGCTGTGGTGTGTTCATGCGTGACTGTAAGGGCTACTTTACCTCATAAACACTAAAATATGCAGGCAGGCATAGTTGTGTGTCTATGTGTTTGCAAAAGTGTCCAGCCCATATTATTCATTTAGAAATCATGCTATTGTTCTTCTTAAGTTTTGTTAGTGTGGGCTCTAGACCTCACTGCATTTCCAAAACTGTAGGTCTTGTGTGGCGTTCCTGCATACAGGAAGATTTTGCTGCTCACAGCAGGAGATTGTTGAAGCCTGACTTGTTTCTCCCTTTAGGAGAAATAAGGAGCAAATGAAAAAAAAACCAACTTAAGACAGAAGTTATTTTGCTGTTCTTATCAGCCTCTCAGTTTTCTTCTCTTTAACAGTTATGGATCTCAAAACTTTTGCCTGGTCGTTTAAAGTAAATGGTCGAGAGAAACTGTTGTGTGGGTTGTTCATAAGAAAAGTGATTTGTGATTAGTAGTGATTTGAGGTGTCAGTAGAGTTTGTAGGTTCAAATCTGGCTGAAGGGCAAACGTTTGGGAACACTGGTCTTTGCTCAAAAGTATTGGCACCCCATGTCTTTTTGACACTAACCCTCACCTGTGAAACCATAGCAACCACCTAGCAAGGGCTTAGCAACTGCTTACAACATCACAGCAACACCATAGCAACCGGCTAGTTATAGCTTAGCAACCACCCGCAGTGCCATAGTAACCACCTAGTAACAACCACAGTTACTATAGCAATTGCGCAGTCACACTTAAGATTTTCTTGCAGAAATGCAATCTAGTTAGTAAATGCAATACTAAGGTGCATTCACAGCTGAAACAAGCGCACAGTTTGTATAATATATAAAAGCTTAATATCTTTATGCCTAATGCCAAGAATCACCTACAGAGGAAGAAATAACCCCCCAGCTATGGAGCGGTGGAGCTTTTGGAACTCCAACACCTCTAGGATGAGTTGGTGGGGCCTTTTTTATATGCAGAACTAATCTTCTAATCAGAATCAGAACGAGACCTCCCTGATGCTCTCATGACTGCAGACAAAATCCTAGTGTAAAAATCCATCTAGTGTAAAGCCTTCACAGAAGAGTGTTAACTGTGGGTACCAACTACCCATTAATTACCCTTGATTTTGGAAAAAAACATGGATATGGGTGGTGGTGGCCTAGTGGTAGGATACTTGCCTCTGGACCAAGAGGTCGTGGGTTCGAATCCTACCTCGAGCACACCACCACTGGGTTCCTGAGCAAGACCCTTAACCCCAAGTTGCTCCAGGGAGACTGTCCCCTGTAGTTAGAGAATGGAAGTCGCTTTGGATAAAAGCGTCTGATAAATGCCGTAAATGTAAATGTAAATATGTAGGTGTCCACAAACTTTTGGACATGGACAGGGATTAATCCTAGTCTTTTTTTCCAGTTAACTTTTGTCCTGTTCACTCCGTGTTGAAGCCCTCTTTCACTGCCTTTTCCTGACCCTTGACTTTTACTGCTCTGTTTTATTATGGTGACATTGTGTTCAGCGCTGAGCTGAATTTCATTTGAAATGCAAAAGTTAACCCAATTTTTGTAACTCCTTTTTATACGTGGGCTTGTCATAGAAACCCTAAGGAGATATTTTACAATTTAGCTTTTATTTTTCACCTGCAGTTAAAACATGCATAGGGTTGCCAGACTAGCTTAATCAAACACAATTACATGATTAAAAATAAATCAGTTCCTTTTTATGTGATGATAATGCACTTCCACTGGGCTCCCTTTCAGTCAGAAACAGACCCCGATGGACAGTCATTTGTGTGCAGTTTTTTGTTTTTACTTGTTTGTTAAAGGCATCTTTTTGTAAACAATGCAGTGCGGAATTAAAAAAATGCAGAAATGAGTTTGAAAGAGAGCAACCTGCTTGTTATTTTATTGTTTTCAGCTAAGTCGCTGTTTTTAAAGTTTGTAGGCATCAAACTCACAACCTTCTGATCACAGGGAAGGTCGTGGGTTCGATACACCCCCCAAATATCAGAAGGTCGTGGATTCATCCCCCCTCCAGAGATTGGAAGGTCGTGGGTTCAATGCTCCCCCTCCCCTCCACTGAAGTACCCTTGAGCAAGGCACTGTCCTCACACACTGCTCTCCAGGCACCAGTCCCCACTGCTTCACTTGGTGAATGGGTTAAATGCAGAGGACAGATTTCACACGGTGTGGTGTGGTGTGGTGTGGTGTGTGTCAATGTGTGTGACAAATGTCCACTTTACACTTCACACTTCACTCAACTGAAATACAAATGTTGATTTATTCACTATTGACAGACCTTATTCGTCGAGGTTGAGGCGTAAACTGCGGATAAGAAACTGGTTTAGCAGAAGTCCTGAAGCTGAGAGGATGTGACCATAGCATAGGCTTGTTTAACAGGTAGATGCATACAATGTACAAGTTAATTGTCGGTTTGAGGATTTAAGCGGTTTCACAAGATGCGGTTCCACCACAGTGTGATGAAATGTTGGCTATGGATAGGTCAGAGACTACGTTTGACACGAGGAGACTGTTGTACAACAGCGTTTTTTCCTGCAGCGACATTTGCTGAACTGGTTTAGTCAATTCACTTCAATAAGAAAGTCTTATCAGTTTGTTTTCCAATTATATTGTACGTTATTGCCGTTTCTGCCCACTTCTGTCCTGTTCACACATTAATAGTTTGCTTTTGAGTAGACTTTCATCACAGTGTGGTTTGTTAACTGACATTTCTTATAATTTCTGCCCACTTTTGTGCTACTGATGTTGTGTGCTTCCAGCTTGAAACTGATTTTCACTTAAGGTCTGCATGGACCCACACACACCCATGTCTGTTTGAACTTCTCCCCTCAGACAAAAGCTATAGAGCCTTTCACGCACACACACCTCGAGACTCAGGAACAGTTTCTTCCCATGAGCCACTCAATCAGTCTCTCAAGTGCCTCTGTTAAACGGTTTGCGTTTAGATATAACTGCTAACATTGTACCGTAACTGCAATAGTATTATATTTTGTTGTAGTACAATGTGAAGTATGTGTATGGGGTTGTATATAGTACAGTACTGTATATTGTGTGTAATAACATATAATGTAATTACACACAACCATATTATTGAAATGCATACTATGTATAATGCATATAAAGTGCATATGTAGTGTAGAGTATTATAGTGTATGTAATGTGTAACATATAACGTAAATATAATTATATATAATTATACATAACCACAACTGTATTATAATGCAACGTATAATATATTTGTAGGGTGTGTATATAGTATTACATAGTATGTACTGTATTAATAGCATAACATGTATCGTATATATTGTGCATTGTATGATGTTTATGTGGGTTATAGTGTATATGTGATAATATAAATACTTGCACAATAACTGCACAATCCGCATCACTCTACATACAATTTGCACTATATGTGCATCCTACTTTAATAAAGGAATTCAATTTATTTCAGGTAAAGTTCAATTTGTTGGTGGCATTTAAAACTGAAATTTATCTTCAGACGGTCGTGCTTGTACTTTGTCGACTTCCCGGGATTTCCAATGTTTTGTTGCACGGACAATGAATACCCAATTGACTCTTTCCATGTTGTGATGATATTTTGACCAATCAGAAAGCAATGATGCAGTCAGCACGGCTGCGGCGCACTTTTGGCCCTGCCGTCGAGCCCCACGAGTGACGGTTTGGTTTGAGGCCCTTTTATTTGAAAGGGAAATTCATTTATTTGCGGTATGGCACGGTTCCTAGTGCCAGTGGAAAAGCTTCAGTAGACTTGATCTCGGTTTAGGAACCCAGTTTGTTGAGGCTGTAACAGAAGTTGCCCACCTTGAGAGGGAATTTTCACGCCCACAGATGTAGAAGGTCAGTTGAGGTGCTCCTCAATGCTTTCTTGTCTTGGAAGACTTTTATGTTCCGCTTTCTAGCCATTCTGGCAGCTCGTCTCTGATTGACTGCTGTCGCAGGAGCTTTTGTCATCTCTTTCTCCAGCACAGACCCTGATTGATGATGTGCCAGTGACGTCCGGGTGGGTTTGGAAAGCCCCTCCAATGGTGCGTCTGCCTGAATTACAAGTCGCAGCTTGACTTGTTTTAGAAACAAGCAAGTAAAGTACATTATGGATGTGTTACATTAATGGCTGAGACTCTTCAGGATGGATGTTACGTTAAAATGATCTTGATAATGTCACAAAGCGCTTTTCTGAGTCATTGATTTTTGCTCAGCACTTCCACTGCAGTGGACTCTGGACTACAAAAACAGCACATTTTAACCATTTACAATAAGCCTGTAAAAAATAAGTGGATAAAAATAGAAAAGTTTTGGGTATCTTTATTAGTGTGATTGTGGAAGCAATCACACTATTGTTCATAAGTTTTATTCTGTTTATGCAATTATTTTGACCAATTTGTCATCCTAAATTTGTGTATTTTTTTTCAAATATCAAAATTCATCACCTATATAAAATGTGGAACTAGTGTTTTACAACGTACTTGTGATACATGCTGTGTATTGTGAAACAGTTCAGGTTTCAATTATTGTGCTACATGTTTGCTGCTTCGCCCATTTATGTGATTAATCTGATATGACCTTGGCTGAGAACTGTCAGACGGATGATGAAGGAGAACGCAATGGATGAGTGTAAATTATGAGCGTAGTCGTAATTCTTGGTTATAAGTGTTCTCCTAACACACACACACACACACACACACACACACACCTTTTACTGCCTCGTGCTGCTCAGGCGAGTAATGAACTCATTAACATTAAACACAAGTAAGTTTTGACTTCTGCAGCTCGGTCTGTAACTCATTTCCAGATCTCTGGTTCCCTTCGACCGCCCTTGCGATTAACACTGTTACTGTGTGAGATGAAGTCGACTCCCTTTCCTGATCCCACAACCGCTGACCACCTGATACGACGCGGCACTGGTTATTAATGTAGTTTCCTCCTCACCTTAATTAAACTGGGTGTTATGACTCACAATCAGCACCACTTAAATTGTGATTTATAGGTCCACTGATGCAAACATCTGATAATATTGCAGGCACGCCTTTGTGAATTGCCAATTATTCTTAATGTTTGCTTCAACTCCTCAGCCTTTCTCGTGTTAAAAATTAAATGGAAGTGCTGCGAGCATAAATGTTTCAGGTGTCTATACATTATTAATAACTGCTTGTTGTGTGGTGCTCCCAGCTCATGTCTTACTGATGAAGGAAGTGAGGTTTGAGTCAATTACTGTTATGTGGCTTGACGATAATGGCCCCATTGAAACACAGGACTATGTTGCAGTAAAGATACTAGCCCTAAAAGTGCAAGAATCCAATATACATCAGTTATTAATAGTGTAATCTTATTATTGTTTTTCTGCTTGTTGTTTGAGCTCGTATAGAATTTTGGCAAAATTACAAAGCTAAAACTTTCTTTAATATCCTGTGTATTGCACTTGTATACAGATTTTTCATCTGTTGATCAGGGGCCAAGTTTTGATTTTTTTTCTTTGGTCGAGTCGCCTCTGTAATGTATGGGGAGAGAGAGTAAAGGGATGAGTCGCCTTGTTTAGCAGAGAGAGAGTCTCGAAGCCTGGAAAGTGAAAAACGTGAAGCAACAAAAAATTGCGATACTGATATTTTGTCGATATCATGCAGACCTAGTAGTCCCAGCTATGGAATTCAATCAAAATTGTCGTCATATGGCAAAACAACTCTTTATATTGAAGTTCTCCTGGTTTGTGTTGATAATGGAGGTGTCAGCTGAGCTTTTTTTGGTGTTCCTATGTCACATAGAACAAAAGTTAATATTTTTTTTAAATCAGATTTTACTAATACACTGAGTTTTAAAAAGCTGCTGAAAACGCCACTATTCTTTGTTGCCTTCTAAATATCTGCCCTTCCATGACTATTTTAATCCTCTTTTATTGATTTTCTGTGCATGTAGCATTAATAATATGGGACAATAATAGGATGACTTGGAACCTGGCTTAGTAGTCTGTTCCTTTTAACATTAAAAAAATTCTTTAGAACATTAAAGGCTTGGGTTGAAGTGGATGGATGATTGGTAGTTGTTACTGTTTGTGAAACGTTAAGTCACAGCATCGTGTACCATTTTCAGAATAATTTGACTTGCTCTTCCCAGATGTGATTGAATTCATTTGCCACATTAAAAACATTTTCCACTGATTTGGTTATCTACAGTTCTTTAAGTTTTCAATAGCAGTTGAGAGGTGAACTCTGCTCTGTTCTACTCCAGCTGTGATGTTACCTGGTTTCCTTGCGACAGAGTTGTTTACTTAAGGCCTGTACACCACTAATGGGTACTGATAACGTGATGCTGCTCTGCTGGTGAGGTGTTTCTCTGGCTCTGCAAACAGTGTGAGAACTAAGTGTTTTTTTTCAAGATTCTTTATTTGTTACAAACAGTTATACAAGTACAGCACAGGCCCCTGTAATGACTGAGACTGTGTAGTATAGTAAAAATGTAGAAAATTTAAGAATATTTAAATACACCGTAGAAGTGTAAACAAATCTGAAATGTGCAAAAGAAACAGAACATATTATAGAACACTGTAAAGTTCAGTTTGTTAATTGCTGTTGTTTATAAACATAAATAACAAACAAGTGAGACACAGTAAGGTGTGAGGTGGGTGAGATACAGCCAGGTAGAGAGGCAGGTGAGATACAGCGAGGTAGAGAGGCAGGTGAGATACAGCGAGGTGGAGAGGCAGGTGAGATACAGCGAGGTGGAGAGGCAGGTGAGATACAGCGAGGTGGAGAGGCAGGTGAGATACAGCGA
>JBBJLS010072863.1:0-10097 GCA_037577275.1 Bryconaethiops microstoma
ACAGACAGAGACACACACACACACACACACACACACACACACACACACACACACACACACACACACACACACACAGAGGAAGCCAGGTGGCTGATTGCTGTTTGTTGCCCTTTACATAAAGAGGAACTACGAAAATCAAATTGTGTAAAAAGTTTTTGCACCAATAATTTAGCGCTTTCGACATGATTTAAACTCACGGACTCTCTATTTCTCAGTCAAGACATGAACTCTCTCTCCCAGCAGTGAGGAAGTCTTTGTGGTGAGAACAGTAAGAACGATCACTCGAGCGTTAGAAAAGTACAAAACATTTATACATCTCTCTGTCTCACAGGGCTCCTGCTGTGATGACTGCTGTACGCTGTGTTTCTGCTACCCGTGTGCCTGGTGCCAGATGTCTCGTGAGATAAAAATCCGTGGCCGTGCCACAACTTCTACTGTGGTCACTCAGCAGATTCGTGCCTAGGTGGAGAGCCTGGGACTTTATTATTATTTTTTTTTACTGGTTGAAAGTTAAAAAAGTTAAAGTTCAGAGTAAAACATTCTATGTAAAATCTTAAACTTTTGTTCTTTCTTAAATCTGAATCTTATCACAAACTGAATATGCTGTTAAAAAGTTGTAGAAATGCCTTTCTTGATTCCATACTTTTCTGAATTAGAGATTTGATTTAAACCAGTTCTTGTCAGTTTTGCTTCTTTGGTTTCATAGATTGATAAATAAAAATCGAATTGTTTAGAAAGCTTGTGCTACTTTGTTTGTTTTACTCCATAAAGGTGGACACTGTTAATGACACTGATGTTCTGATTCTTTCTTTTCATCTTATTTCTTCTTTCTTTTCTTTAGTATTTTTCTAAGCCACAAGATTCCACATATTTATTTTGCTTTGCTTATTTTTAACAACAGTTTCATATTTTTTGTCCGGTTAAACACTGGACAACTTCTCAGTGTGTTTAAAATGTAGCAATACATGTTCGGGATTGCAAGATTTATTGGTTGATGGTATTACAGTGAGACAGCTGAATGAAGTTGCCGTATTGTAACAAGTTTATTTTAGGAGCTTTTAGCCTGGCCATTAATCCTGCTTTTCCTCCACAACTTGTCCTTTGAACTCGGCCTGGCATTGCTGACGTCTCAGAGCACTGAAACACACACACACACACACACACACGCACTGGTGAAGTAAACAAACTGTTTTTGTTCAAATCAAACACACTCTCAGACTAGATTAAATAAACACTGCATACATACATACATATATTAGTATTATCTATTCTTTGTAAGTGTAGAAGAAGTTGTGGCTTAAGTTTTCAAGAACATTGTGTAACAGATTTCCTCAAATTTAACTTTCAAAGAAGCAGCTCTAACCACAGTCGTCCTTGCCCAGTGGTCTAGTGAAAACCTTTGTGTAGACAGGATCAAAGTTCAAGTTTTACTTCAATCATAAAATTGTTGCCATGGTTCTGGAATTATTTACTGGCAGAAGTAGAGTCTATAAAGATTACTGTTTACACATACTTTAACTCTACATGTCTTCATAAAAATGTACACTCACACACACCTGTACCTGTCGTTAACTTGTCTGTTTGTATGTGAAACGTCGCTGCATTCTGCGAATGCTGATTGCACTTTAGTTTGCACTGTTCCAACTTCCTCAAACTTCACACCCACTCTACTGAACACAGAATTTGCATGCTGCACCCTACACAAATACACACAAACATACACACACACACACACACAATATATATATGTATGGGAGATTGTCAATTCTGGGCTATAGGAAAATGTTTACATAGATCATGAGGTAACCATATTTACTTCCAAGCCCAAGAAAGGCTTCTAGGTTCCCACACCATACAGTTTTGTCAAGCATATCCCTCCTTAACGCAATTTCACCAGCTCTATTTCAATAGCTGTTTCACTAATGCCATTATCTCTGCCAGAACCCACTGGATGGGGTGATCCGAACTCCACTCTGGTGCCCTGTTGTTTTTTGCAGAGTAGGGTCTCCACACAACAAATTATCTTTGGTACGATGATGCTCCATACAAAAACAACACTAAGTACAATGAAAAATTTACATATCACTCTCAACCACCAGTTATTTTCTGCCATTATTATCCCTATACATTTTTGCTATAGGTTGGATTTCAGTTTTTGCAACATAATTGGTAGTCATTGGCTCATAGTTATCACATTGTCAGTAACAGTTTTATCCACTCAAGCAATTCCACTGCTTCTTCCCCTGCTCTGGTGCCAACAGTAGCCAGCAGTCGTTGCCTCTTTCAGGACAGCTGGACTGGCCTTTATCAGCTTTGGCAGGCTTGATAGCATTCCTTTAGCATGCTCCTGAAAACCTGCTTGCAAGTACAAATTATGCTAAGACTGCCTTCTCTACCACACTTCTACCAGAACTGTAGTCTTTGGGCTTTACAGATTCTCTGAGGTATGGGAGGAGCTGGGACAGAAGCATTTTCCAAACTCTTAACCCATCAGGCTTGCACTTTTCAAAAGCCATAAGTAACCTTTCTGCAAAATGCCTGCCTGCCTAATCAGGAACATTTCACTCACACCAAGTTATTCTGTTATATCGAGAGACGAGGGCAGCATCCAAACCGTCAAGGCCGTATTATAGAAGTAAATATGTTTCCAGATCTGAAAACTCTTCTTCTCAAATGTACAGTATGTAAGAAAATATGGGGGTCTTCACTGATTTACGACCACAGCAGTCATGGAAAATAACTCCTTGATCACAGGAGTAATTACACTACTGCTTTATAATTTCAACTGACCTTCATCTCATGACTCAAAATGATAACTGCTTGGACACAAATATGTGTGGTTCAACAGATACAAAGGAACACTGTGACACATTGACTGAACAACGAAATCAACAGTTCTTAAACCCAACTGTCAGTTTAGAACAGCTGGTGAAATGTTAAAATAGGCAAAAAAAATTTACTCTAGCTGAAATGTGCACCCAACTAGTGAAACAACAGACTAAAGTAAACAGGAATTCTTGCGAGCTACTACATACATGCTACACTCTATACATGCTACTTATTTTACTGGTGATCTTAATTGGGTCAATTCAACTGCTTGAAATCCCAAGTCTTATTATTCAGCAACTACATGGAAAATAATTCTGAGCTATTCTTGTGACAGGGACGTGTGTATTAGAGATTTGGTCCTGACCATTTAAGGGGTTGATATGCTGCTGTTGTTCCACCACTTCTTCCTCTTCTACAGCTTGATTATAGCCCAGACTCAGTGTATTTTGTTTTTCCTACTCTACCACGCATGATCCACCTAAACAAGCCCCATTTGAATTGGGTGTGGTAGAGCAGGAAATAAACTAAAATATACAGGACAGGAGAACCTAAGTTCTAGGGCTGGGAATCACTAGTGTTGCATTGAGTGTGGGTGCCAGTGTTCAAATTACTGATAAGGTTTTGATTAAGTAATAAAATAAAAAAAAGCAGTAGTTCATCCTCTACAGAGCCAACTGTACTTACTTACGGTCAATTTACTTGCTCAATTTAATAAGTAAAAATATGGCCAGTGAAAAAGATAATGACACATTTAACAGAAATGACACATTTTTAAAGCTGTTCCTTGTAGAAGATGCATTATTATTTCCACTTCAACAAAATGTCACTTGTTTAAGCATTCAAACTTTGTGTTCAAGTTTTTACATATAACTGCATATTTACACAACTCACGTCTTTGTGATCTCGCTAGTTTGTAGGCGCAAGTGGTCGAGTTGGGCGCCAATGACCTCACACTCTCTCTCACTTTGCTGATGGGCATGCAAAGACCCAATTTGCTGTTGGAGACCATGGAGCACAGACAGAATCTCCTTCTGATCGTTATACTCCTTCTCCTGAGCCAAACGCACCTGCTCCAGACCCGCCCTGACTCAGGACAAAGAGAAAGTAATAGATGGCGAAGCGAAAGTAGAGGAGGGCAGGTAACAGATTATAAATGACAGAAAGGTACCAATTCAGCTTTATCTGAATTCCAATACTGAAATTCAGAACACTGACTGATATCAAGTAAAAATACAGCAGGTAAAATAAGTATTGAACAGGTCACAAATTTTATAAGTAAATATATTTCTAAAGGTGCTATTTACATGAATTAACACCAGACGTCGGTAAGAACCCATCCAATCCACATATGCAAAGAAATCAAACCATAGATGTCCATAAATTAAGTTATGTGTAATCAAATTTTATGACAAAGGGAAAAAGTATTGAACACGCTTACTGAAATTTATTTAATACTTCGTACAAAGCCTTTGTTGGTAATGACAGCTTCAAAACCCCTTCTGTATGGAGAAACTAGTCGCATGTATCGCTCAGGTGTCAAATCCTGTCTTCAAATCCTGAAGGTTCCGGGGGCCCCTTATATGAACTCTGAGCTTTAGTTCTTTCTATAGATTTTCTACAGGGTTCAGGTCAGGTGATTGGCTAAGCCATTCTAGCAGCTTTATTTTCTTTCTGTGAAACCAACTGAGTTTCCTTGCCTGTGTGTGTGGTATCATTGTCTTGCTGAAATGTCCATCTTCGTTTCATCTTCATCATCCTGGTAGATGGCAGCAGATTTTTATCAAGAATGTCTCAGTATATTTTTCCATTCATTTTTTCTTCAGTTGAATGAAGTGTGCTAGTGCCGAAAATGCTGAAAAACAGCCCCACACCATGATGTTCCCACCTCCAAACTTCACTGTTGGTGTGGTACCTTTTGACCTCCAAACTTGGTGTGTATTATGGCATCCAAAGAGTTCAATTTTGGTCTCATCTGACCAGACTCTATTGCCCCAGTATTTCACAGGCTTGTCTAAATGTTGATCAGCAAACTTTAAAAGTTCTTCAACATGCTTTTTCTTCAGCAATGGAGTCTTGCGTGGTGAGCGTGCATACAGGCCATGGTGTCTGAGTGCATTACTCGTTTTCTTTGAAACCATTGTACCCGCTAATTCCAGGTCTTTCTAAAGCTCTGCACAAGTGGTCCTTGGCTCTTGGACAACTCTTCTGAAAATTCTTTACACTCCTCTGTCAGAAATCTTGCGGGTTGTGGTCAGTTAGAAATTCTTCTGTAAACAATGCCATCAGTATGTTATGCAACAATAAGGTTGCAAAGATCTTGAGAAAGCTCTTTGGTTTTACCCATCATGAGATGTTTCTTGTGTGACACCTTAGTAATGAGACTTCATTTCATAGGCCATAGGTTGGGACTGAACCACCTGATATTAATTTGCACTAAGTGGCAGGATAGCTTTCTAATTACTGATGGATTTCAGCTGGTGGCATGACTTTCCATGCCTTTTTGGACCTTCCTTTCTTCATGTGTTCAATACTTTCTTCAATACTTTTTCCCTGTGTCTTTCCATTTTATTACACATAATTTATGCACATCTGTGTTTTGATTTCTTTGCATGTGTGGATTGAATAGGTTGTTACCAACATCTAGTGGGAATTTCATGTCAATAGCACCTTTAGAAATACATTTACTTCGAAAATTGGTGTCATGTTCAATACTTATTTTACCCGCTGTGTATCAAAATTTCAGTGATATGTATGCATTGTATTTTTTGCAAGGTTGACACAATGCACCAATAAAAAGTTCAGGGCTGAACAAAATATTCAGTTCAGTGTTCTTTTTCCCATGAAAAATGCAGAAAGTCTTTTCCAATGTAATGGGGGGCCTAGTGGTAGGATACCTACCTCTGGACCAAGAGGTCCTGGGTTCAAATCCTACCTCTAGCACACCACCACTGGGTTCCCTTAACCCCAAGTTGCTCCAGGGAGACTGTCCATTGCAATAATGGAAGTCGCTTTGGATAAAAGCAGCTGCTAAATGCCTTAAATATATTTGCAGATTTAATATTGTCATATTGACCTCCCCTACTTGTTCTGATTTGCTCCTACAGCTACCTGAGTTCAGCTAAAACGTGAAAGGTTTCTATCTTCTCCTTCTTGTGCTGCGCACAACTGGGTGGCTCCAGTGAAAGGCCTGCACAGTAAGTGCTGGGATGATCATGGGTAGGATGAATGAGGCACGTCTCAGAAGGCCTCCGGGACACAGTGTGGGCTTCCTGGCAGTGGGGGTGAGGCTGGGGGTGGGTGTGGGTATGAGCATTTGTTTGGGTTATTACATGGTTGCAACTAATGTGTGGTTGAGAGCCCTGGTGAGATTTGTCAGATGTGAAAAGGAAATGGCCATTTGTGGAAGTGCACATGCCAGTTTTGGATGTTGAGAAGTGAGCAGGATGGGAGGCCTTATTGCTGTTTGTGTTAAAGATCTGAGCGTCAACCAGATGAGTCAGAAGTGTCCTCAGAATTTCCTGGGAATGATACAGATATTACAAAGGATAGAATGCCAGATTTTTTTGCCACTGATTGACAGAATCCCATGTTATACTGTCCCTGAAAAATTCCAAACTTTTTTTTCCATTTAATTTTTTCTATCATATGAAAATGGCAGATGCTCCTCAAATTTATGAGCATTTTGTGATGAATGAAAGTGGTCCAAAATGCCTAAATTGAATTAATGTTAAAGACTTTTAAGCATCTTCTATGATATTAGATTTTCTGGGACACAGTGTTTAAAAAAGAATCATTACAATCATTTGTAAACATAATTTCTTAGATCCTAATAACTATCCCATATTCACAAACGCAGTCTGCTGTCTTTCATTTCCCTCTCTCTACCTGTGCTGTCTGCACGCTGCGGTGTATCATTTCCATTTTCCACATCACACTTTCTCTTTCTCTTTCCACTCCTCTCCATTCTTTCTGCAAAGTTAATATATAAACAAAACAATGGTCTTTTCATTTTCCACCTGCTAAATAGACTGAGCCAAGTAGGAGTTTTGCATTTTACAACAGATGTTGCACCAACCACAGTTACACCCATGCACAAGTCTTAGCTGTGTATTACCATGTCAAAACTTGTAAAGATGACAGATGACAGCAGAAATAACTTCACAAACAGCAACTCACACCTTTATTAAAAGATGGAATCATGGCTAAACATAGCAGCTTTAAAAAAATGGTCAAGTTCAGGGGGTAGAGTGTTGACTTAACTTAACTCTGCTTCGCGGTAGAGGATGTGAACTTTGGTATCTACAGGCTGTTTCTGATATAAAAATCAGCCACACCATTAGTTCTTCGATAGGGTCCAAAATTTCTAAGGCACCCCTGTATGGGATATATGGAATATTTCCAGCTCTTTTCAACATTTCTAACATTTTGAATGAAGCGACATGTCTGCTTTTGCATGTTTTGTAGAATAATTAGCTAACCACTGTTGCTGCATGTTAGTTATGATGAATTCAAATGCCTGGAGCAGAAAAGGATCATAGCACAGTATGCAAAAGCGATAGCTTGAACAGCAAATAATTGGCTTGTTTACAAGCGCAGAAATCGTGTCGAATTTTACTTTTCATTTGCTAAAAGATCTGCCCAGTCTTGGGAAAATTCAGTTTATGCTTAGAAAGTTATGACCAAATAAGTTTACGGCCAGACATGTGCCCTATTGGTGCAAACAGCCCAGGAATGAATCCAGTTATTAGTCTGCCTCTCAGTTGTTTTTCCTGCTCAGAACAATCTGTTATTGCAATGTAAAATCCCCCCTCCCAAGCCGTTTTGTAAAACTCGTCCATAAGTGTGTATGAGTCCAATTTAATTAGCCTGAAAGTGTTGCTGTAATTGCTGTCAGATCTTTACAGGCCTAAAGAAGTGGGGAATGTTTAAAGAAAGCACACCTAGCCTAGTGCTTTATACCAACCTCCAGCTCAAACAGGCAGTGGGTGATCTCAGAAGGGATCAGTCTCTGTGGAATACTGTGAAACTGTCAAATAAAAACGGGCTACATGTTATAATGCACTCATATTCATCTGTGTGTATTTCAGCAAGACTGGGAGGCTTATGGGTATGGATTACATCATGCTTGTAAAATGAGAAAGCATACTACGCTAAACCTGCATGTCTGTCTGGGCAGCTCTCGTGCAATTTTCCTCCTCCTCTGGTTCCTCATTATCATCGTCAACAGACCAGGAACTCTCCTCCTCCGTCTGAGCATCACTTTCTCTGGCATCCTCCCAACTGTCTTCCTCCTCTGCACATATCTCATTTGCCCCTTTGCTATTATTCCCCTCCCCACCAGCAGGGAGCATGATATCATCCAGGGAGAGTTTGCTGCCTTTCAGGTGAACCTCAGTAGCACTGGGAGGCTGGTGCTCCATCCTGTGTTCCGTACTAGAGTCTGGAACAGAAAAGAGAAATAAAAAATGATCACTGGGATAGTTCTATTCAGTTTTGATAACCATGTTGTGTGTGTGTGTGTGTGTGTTTGTGTGTGTGTGCGCGCGCGCGAAAGACAGAGAGAGAGAGAGAGAGAGAGAGAGGGAGAGATTCAATGTACATTAAACTAGGTACCACTTTCTTCTGATTATTACTTGATAAAACTCTTGCTATTTCAGATTTCGTGTTAACGGCTCGTGTTAATTCAGTTGTTGTCCAAAATTTCTAGGGCACCCCTGTATGGGATATATGGAATATTTCCAGCTCTTTTCAGCATTTCTAACATTTTGAATGAAGCGAAGGAAAATGCATGCCCATTGCTATTTCACAATGAAGATGGAAAGAGAGTCGTTTCGCAGTTTAGCATTTATTTGACCTTTTTTATTGTCTCTCTAAGGATGGAACTGGACTGTGCTGTTGTTTGCATTATGAGTAAACATAATACAGCATGAACACATATAGTACTAAAGTATAGTATAGTATATGCTGATGGCGTAGTGGTTAGGGAGTTGCCCTTGTGATCAGAAGGTCATATGTTCGAATCCCTGGACTGCTAGCGGCTCCTCTGAGGTACCCTTGAGCAAGCTACCACCTCCACGTGTTCCTGGCTGCCTGCTGCTTTACTTGGTGAATGGGTTAAATGCACAGAAGAATTTTGTTCACTCTGTTTGCTGTGCTGTGTTCACATATGATAGACACTTTACAAATGTGCACTTTGAAGTATAATATGGCATGGTATGTATAGTATATGGTATATTATAGCACAGCATAAGGTATAGAAATGTATAATATTGCATAGCATGGTATTGTATCGTATAGTATTTGATGAGATTTCAGGGACAGTCTGAGCAAATGGCCTGTAATGCCAGATCTTTTTGGAGTTATTTCCCTCCACTAAAATACCAGTTTATTTAATAAGTACATGATATTATACACACAATGTCTCATCATGTTCACAAAGATTGGTTTTCACTGTCGAAATCAAACCTCTCTTTTTACGTGAACATTACAGTTGGATGTAAAGTAAATTTGTGGTATTGCCCACTCATTCCTTGCAGTGCCCACTTACTAGAGTGCAGCGGCAGCGACTCCTCCAGACTGTCAAGAGAAAGGCTGCTGTGTGTTTGGTGAGTGAGTAGGTGGACGTGGTGCAGCAGGTCTGTGGAGCCAAAAGAGCGCCGCACTCCAAGGCCCTTATGGTCTATCTGCTGCAAAGACCCAGCTCTGTTTGAAACAGGGAGAGTTTAAAAGAGACAAGCCTGGAAAATCAAATAGCTCACCAAACAGCCATGAGTGTCTCTTTTTGAAGCAATCCACAACTGTATGATGATGATGATTGAATGCAGTACATTGCGTGCCTGCATACACTGCTGCATGACAAGACTAGTGACGCTCGATTTAAAATTCATATATCATAAAGCAGCAGCCTCCTGTTACGTTGCGGGTCAAATTGACCCATTTTAAATGTAAAATTTATTATTTTTTTTCTTCAAAAAATAGTATTCTTTCAGTATGAAATTTATTGTGCTTACCTAGATAAGGGTAATCAACATATAACATGAAAATGATTCATTTTACTTATGTGTATGCATGTTTATATTATACAGATACTGTTCAGGTCAGTTTGACCTGGCAGTCAAAGTTAAAGGGGTCAGAAGTGTCAAATTCTATTTGTTTTTTTGTTTTTTTAAAACCTATTTCACCCCAATCACTTACTCACTCTCACTCTCACATACTCTCTCTCTCTCTCTCTCTCTCTCTCTCTCTCTCTCACACTCTCTCTCTCTCTC
>JBBJLS010072864.1:0-10097 GCA_037577275.1 Bryconaethiops microstoma
AATGAGGAGAAAATATTGTCAGCAGTTCTTAAAAACTAAGGCAAAGCTGTTCAGTTCAATACTTGCAGCTATAAAAGCTAAAACCTGAGAAACTGAACATTTTTGCAGTGCTCTTATTTTTTTCCAGAGCTGTATATCCTATATGTCGGTCAGTCAGATCCCTCTCAGATACAGGTAAAAATGATAATGGCGGATGCCTCAGTGACAATAACAACACGGCACTCGACCAAAGAATTAAGGAAATTACTTATGTTTCGACTGCACAGACACAAAGACAAGAACAATATAATTCTGAAATAAAATAAATCCAATTAAAACACTGCAGAAAATATTGAAAATTGAAAACACTGCTATACACACAAATGCTGGGGATTAATACTTATAGTGAATTACTAGTAACACAAAAGGAGGTCAGGAGTCTGTTATTGTACAGAGTGGATCAGTAAATCAGTAATACTGACATAAGTAGTGATGTTTCACATGGTACGACTACAGCATACTGGTTCTATTTGCAGAGCTTGTTGTAGAAACTATGGGTTGGGTTTCTACGGGACTGAAATTCCATTTATTAAAGCACCTCCCCAAGAGAAACTAATCAAATGGGACTTTTGCTGACATACTTTACATTTACTCTGGCATTCGACAGCCTGTCACTTATCTGGAAATTACACACAGTTTTCATTCTCAGAGATAAATGCTCAAGAATGATAATGAGAACAATAAAAGTATCTGGTTTTGCCATGTGACTGAAATCTGTCAGTGTGAATTTTAACAGTGTTCCTCCTCCACTCTATTGTACTACAGTACCTGGATGGCCAGGTTTATAGTTTTTAGTCTTATTCTGTTGCTTTGTTGAAATCCTATGTCCCTCCAAATTTCACAATCACTTCCATATAATGTCCTTTTTCATGTGTATTTTGTTGGTTTATATTTTTTGCTTAATCTTCTCCCAAATTTAGTCACACCCAGTTGCACTAGCTCTCTTTCTTGTGTTGCATGGATGGCAAGTTGGGTTGAAAAGTGCTGCAATAAAATTTGCTGACTGTTGTTTTCGGGGGTGGGGTGATGGTGGGTCAGATCATAATTGTTGACGGGGTGGGGGATGATCATATAGGTTGCATGTGGGGGAGGACAATTTTTTGTTGACCTTTCAAAAAGTGGTGGGAACGAAATGGGGGCGTGGCCGAAAACGGTGGGGACACGTCCCCAGTGTCATTACATTACAATTACAGCCTTCGTCAGATGTTCATGTCCACAGCGACTGTGATTTACACTCACCAAGAAAACAAGTTCTAGTTTTATAGCTCACACTAGGAAGCCTAGACTTTCAGAGCTGCTGGAAGACTAAGACTGTACCAGAGAAGCTGTTCAGGGACCTGTCAGATCGCTGCGTAAATGATGACTGTGCACTGTTGTTTGCGAACGAATGAATTTGAATCTGTTCGTCCAACTGGATGGATTTGCTGCTTCTAATGGTTGGTAAGGAAGTACGTTTTTAGTACGGGTTTGTATTTAAATCTGCTCATCCTACTTTGATAGCTTAAAAGCGTCTTTTTGAGATGCATTAGTGCAAAGGTAAATAAGCAAACTTCAGATATCGAGCATGTCTTGGGGGACACATAAATAAATAAATAAATAAAATCAATCAATCTCACCCTCTGTTGAAAGCCCATGGCAGGAACGTTACACCTGACACCCGCATCCTCTTCGTGACTGCACCCCTCGGCGTCCTTGTCCATGTTAAACTGGCATTCAGTCACGGACTTCTCGAAGCCGGTGCACTGCACCTCATTCATGTGGACCGGGCCCATTCCTGACCACACACACACACACACACACACACACGCACGCACACACACAGTGTAAGTGAGACCGGGAACGGTATATTGAGGACTAATCTTTGATTAAATCACGGTTATCACAGGTCACGTTAAATCTACATAAATGATTCCTCACTTTCAGCTGCGAGAAGTGCGGATTCACCTTCAGTCAATCCCAACCAGTTGTGATACGTAAAGAGATATTTTATCATGAGTTGTATGTGAAGCTTTTTTGTCACTATCATAGACAAAACACTCGAATACCACAGAGAGAAAATCACAGGTTGATATCAATGGTTAGATGAACAGGTAGCATTAAGTGAAGGCCGAAAATGTTTTCACTGACAGCTGTACTAATTGTTTCCTTCAGCTTGAACCAAACCTTGGATTATTGCCCCGTTCTCTTCCGAGCAGATGAAAATGATAAGATCTTCGCCAGAACCCTTCTGTCTACAGCTCAGGATTCCTTCTGATTCTGCCAGAGCTGCACCATCACTTTGGAATTTACTGGCAGCCTCTTGTTCCACACAGCAGCCACAACGTGCAATTTCCTACAACTGACCGCTCACACTGAGAGGTGACAGTCTGCACAGTCCCTTGCAAAATTTTTTACCCCCCCCCCCCCCTTAAAAGTCACTTGGGAGTCTTTAAAAACAAACATGTAAAATGATCCTAGCATTAGCATTCAGCCCCTCTCACATTAGTACTTGGTAGAACCTCCTTTGTCTGTTGGGCTGAGTTTCGACCAGCTATGTTTTGAGGGTGTTTTTCATGTGTTCTTCCTCGCAAATCTGTTCTAGGTTCTTCAAGTTGGTTAGGTGATGCCTGTGAACCCACAGATTCTCGACGTGGACTTCAACGATGCCATCGTAGAACATTCACTTTTTTGTTGTTTTACCACTCCTGTGTTACTTTGGGATCGCTGTCCTGCTGAGAGGTTTCTCCTAAACTTTAGCAGTCTGAGACTTCTCCCTGTACTTTGCACCATCCCACCATCTTTGAGCTTGAACAACATGCCCAGTCTCCACAAAGGAAAAGCACTCCAGATAGCATGAAGCTGCCATCACCATACTTCATTTCTGGGATGGTATTTGTTGTGAAATGGGCAGTGTTGGGTTTTGTTTTGGGCGTATCAATTTGAATTTGGTCTAAAAGTCTGGCCACATTTTAGCTGTGTCATCCTGGTGTGTTCTGGCAAACCCTATACATGCTTTGTTGTGTTTTTTGTCCTCAATAATGGCTTATTTCTAGCCACACAGTCATACAGGCCAGTCAAAGGCATTTAACAGTGCTTTTGAAATATTGTGCTATTTCAGTGCAAAAATATGACAATGTGCATCATGGAGACTACACAGTCTATTACTTATGATATTTGATTTATCTGCATTGTTTATAGTGTTAAACCAGCACCATCCAACAACCTGGATTTTCTCCATTCAAATTTCATTCTAAATATAGTGAGAACATTGAATTGCTTTCAGTCTTCTTGTTGAAAATATGGTGAGTGGAGTTGTGAGGTCTTGATATTGTAAGCTAGTGCAGTCTTAAATGAAGTGTGTATCTATTTCAGAATGATTACTGGCCTTAAAAAAAAATGTGAACAGGATAGTGTAATAGTCAGGGGCCGCTAAGCTCAGGAGTAGTGCCCTCAGACACTTAAAGTGATTTCTTGCTGTTTTTTATTTTAGTAACAGTTCTGCAAGCTGAATTTTACCCTATTCTGAGAAACATTTTCCATATGTTTCCATACCACCATTATGTTGTTGAGGTTTCTGCTTGGCTTTTCTGGTTCCGTCCATCTTCTGACTGGTTTGAGCCTTCTGTATGAACACAATTTTTACAGAAAAGACACATCCTGATACTGTGTATCACTCAGCTGTGGGAAATGACATTCGACTTTCCTTCCACGGACGTCCATTACAATGTCTTGAAGCCAGAAACACTTTAATTTTCCCTCCAGCTGGCTTTAACGATGTGTAACAATGCTCATGGAGTGAACTGTTTGGTGTAACGTTTCAGTCTACAACCTCCCTGTTCTCCTCGGCATTTGGAAAACAGATGATGTGCAATAGGCCCAGACCTCCAGCCAAACTCTACATATGTGTTTTTATGCAGAAGCTTTCGTCCAGGGTAAAACAAACATGGTCTCTGGTGTGAAAGTTACTGTAGAGTTTGTTATTGTGGTCCTCAACACACAACCACAACTACGTTAAAGGACTGGTTAGGTGAATTCTGAGTTTTCCTTTAAGCGGTTTCCTCTATTGCTGAGTCAGTCAGTGTAGTTTAAGTGGACTGGGAGATGGTTTGTTGATGCGTTAATGGTGTTTGTTAGCAGCTGCAGGGCTAGACTGAAGAAGAAAAGTTTGGATTCTGAACATGTCTTGGCTGATCGGAGTCGGTGGAAAATTGTGTAGATATTACACAAAGTAAATTTCTTTTAAGTAATACAGAGCTGGACAACCAGTACATTCTTTGAAAGGATGGACGATCGAAAACGTTTTTTGCTCCAAACATGCAGTGGACATTCTGCTTATTTTTATTGCTGTTATTGTGTGTTGCTGATATGTTTTTGAATGCTGCTGCTACACCTGTCCTGTATGTTGTATGCCTGCAAATATGTTATAGCTGTCACGCGTTATGTCCTTCTCACCGAGGGTGGCTGAAGTGCACCATGTATTATTTTAAACAAAAACGAAACAAACCAGGCCTGTGAGCCAAACTCTAGAACAAGTTACTTAAACAAAGGGAGACAGAACAGAGCAGAACAAAATAACGACCGGGTTGACCGACCACCGTAAACTAAACTCAAAATCCTAAATACGTGAACACAAAACCCAACCACCAATGACAGAACACAAACACTTAGAACATAATAACACCCAGCTGTGACTAATACAAAACCAAAACCTAAACTTAAACAAGGGTGGCCATTGCCTCCAGGCCTGACAGTAGCATATTTATTAAAGCGTTTAGTGTTCATATTATTTACACTGATTTCTTGTTTGTTGGTGACTGTTAAATACCAGTTTGTATTTATATTGTGACTTCGGGCAGCTGGTGGCCTAGTGGTAAGGGAGTTCGCCCTGTGATCAGAAAGTCGTGGGTTCAAATCCCAAGACTGCAAGAGGCACCTCTGAGGTACCCTTGAGTAAGGTACCATCCCCACACACTGCTCCCCGGGCGCTGTGTTGTTGGCTGCCCGCTGCTTCACTTGGTGAATGTGTTTAACACTTTACACTTAATAGGAAGTACTGAAGCAGCCACGGATGAGCATAAGATCATGATGCTCAATACTAAGCGTTGGCTAAAGGCCTATAAAGAACATGCTTCATCCATTACCTTCCGGATGAGCTGGAGTGACATTTACAGTCAAGAACTAAACATGAACTAAGCAATGTTTTAAATAAGTATTGCTGCAGATGAGATATTACTCAGCTGCCAGTGTAGAATACGTAATGGTGCCGCTGGCCTACCTTGTCCCAGCTGACCACCGGACAGCGCTTCTTTGGCGGTCCCAAAGCCAAGCTCCCTGCAGACCACAGTGGCCGACACCAGGTTCCAGTGGTCATCACAGATGGTGCCCCACTCCCCATTCTTCAGCACCTCCACGCGGCCCTCACCTACCACCGCGCCGCCCCGCAGACGAACCAGGGGTTGCTGGAAAACAGGAGAAATGGAAGTGAGTTAACATTTTGTTGCTTCAGCTGCACTTTCCACTATTTTCAAGTCAAGTCTAGTTTATTTATATAGCATAGTATGAAACACAAAAGTCAATCAATGTGCTTTCAGATGGAAAGTGCTATGGAAGTGCAGATATTTAAAAGAAAGCGGAGGAGAATAGCAGCTTTTAAAGCTACAGTTGGTGCAGGTCTGATACTCATTGTTGGACATCATAGTGGATAAACACCATTCACTACGAAACACAATGTACTTAAAATGTGCTTGACTCTACCTCAAAATTCAGTAGATTTACCTCTTAATCAGCCTTAATCTGTGCACTTTTCCCTTAATTTCCCTTAATTTTCTGTATAGGAAATTATGGTCAAAATTAACGTCATTTTAAGGGTTTAAATTGAGGTGTTTGGTTTCATAGTGATTTCGTCAGGTTTAGTTTCAGATCTTTTCTTCACCAGCTGAGCAGCTCCTGCAGATCTAAGAGCCCCACCAGGATCATAAACATCAAACATATCAGAGATGGATTTAGGGCCAAAACCATTGTCTGACTTGTACAAGATGAGAAATGCTTTGAAATCAATTCTGCACCAAACTGGGATGCAGTGGAAAGACCTGAAAACTGGAGTGATGTGATCTCTCAGCATTTTGAATGAGCTGGAGCTGTCAGAAGGACGTTTTGGGAATTCCAGTGAGGAGAGCATTGCAATAAAGGCATGGATAAGTTTCTCTTGTCTTTAAGTTTCTCTAAGTCTTGTTTGGACACAAAGTATCTAACTTCAGCTGTTTTTAAGGTGTCAAAATTCAACACAGATGTTCCAGAATACATTAGAAACGTATCAAATATAAAATGCACATTTGCACAGGTCACATTTTATGTTGTGTTGTTTGCTATATGTTAAAATAAAATGAAAAAAAAAAACAAAACTCATAAATAGTCCATATAAATATGCAGAAGTGTGTTTCCTGTAGAAAACATGCACATAGATGTCGTTTGACCACACCTGCATCCCTATACAAGTGAAGGAATGTAAAATATCAGCCTATACTGATTACTCAGCCCAAGAATTACAAAGAAATGGATCCGTTCTCTGCTCTTCTGTGGTTCAGGTCTAGAGCGGCAGGCAGAGCCTGAGTCTGACCCTTCTGAACTCCAGAATGTGACTGAGAGCATGCCACCTTTCTGACAGCTGGAACGTGCGGTTTGGCTGGTGAGATCATCTCTGGGGGGAAAAAGCCTGTCAGAGCGAGGCTGGAATACCTTCTTCATCGCTCTCGGTCTCATATTAATGTCCACGTAATCACAGAGCTTCGGCTCGGCTCGCACTGAAATTGCAGGGTTGCGAAAGGCATCTTCAAAGGCCGATATAAATGGCCGTCCAAAAATAAATGTCTGTATACTGTACGATTCGGCAGTGTCTGCTGTGTGCCACGGGAGAGGTAGAACTTCATTTCTGCAGAAGAAAGATCTCAGCATGCTGGTCAGAGCTTGGGATGGTGTAGAACACAGCGATACTTGAAGCACCTTATGATCAGTGTAGGGTGCCTAAAGTTTTGTTAAATTTAAATTCTGGTGATGGTGACTATCTGTTATAGATGTAGTTCAGTAGATGTGGTTTAGATGTTATCTGTAGTAGATGGGGTTCAGATGTTCCTATCTGCAGTAGATGTGGTTTAGATGTTATCTGCAGTAGATGTGGTTTAGAAATGTTTATCTGCAGTAGATGCAATTCATGTTTTTATCTACACTAGATGTAGTTTAGATGTTTTTATCTAATGAGACTTTTTACAGTAGATGGTTTTTAGATGTTCCTCTCTGCATTAGATGTAGTTGAGATGTTCCTATCTGCAGTAGATGTGATTTATATGTTCGTATCTACACTAGATGCAGTTTAGATGATTGTATCTGCAGTAGAGGCTTTTTAGACGTTCCTATCTACAGTAGATGTGGTTTAGATGTTTTTTATTTCTAGTAGATGTGGTTTAGATATTTTTATTTCCAGTAGATGTGCTTTGTATGTTCTTATCTACAGTAGAAATGGTTCAGATGCAGTAAATATGACCAGGGATGTGCAGGGCAAAGAGAAAACATCTCTAGGCCAAAATCTCTAGCCCAATTCTTTCCAATACCAATTTTTTATTAGCCTCTTTTGGCTGGGCTTTCAGCAGAAAATGAGGTCGTGTGGTGTCCTACCTCCTGTCTGAAGGCCTTCCTATAGCCAGCCATGGGGGTAGGAGCGAAGGCCCTGCCAGGGATGCAGCTGACTACCACGGGCGTGCCCTGACTGCAGGAGCTGTTGCCCTTGGCTGATACAGAGTGACCCAGCTTGCAGTTTGACAAATGAGCCTCGTTTCCAGTGCAGTTCATGGAGTAATCCCAGTAGGACGGCGTCCTCCTGCGAGCAAACATCCTGCAGGATGGACACAAACTTTTAATATGCAATCTTTTAATAAAAATTAACCGTCGCCTGTGGCCCGCAGACTTAGCTGCGGATTAAAACATAATGATACGCTTAAACTGCGGTTTGGAAAACTGCACAATGGCGACCACGCAGAGCCCAAAAGCAAAGGTTTTACAATTTCCACGGTGAATTTCTTCATGTAATTTAATCATACATGGCTTAACATGTTCTCTATCACAGCAAGAGGCAGAGCCTTCAATTACAGTAAAAAAAAACAAAACAACATCATCTCTGAAGTGTGACTGGAAGGGAACGCGACCCACATTTGTTTTTCATTTAGCAAGTGAGTGAAGGAATGTTGAACGTTGGAGTCACTCCGGGGCAGATTATGTCAAACAACAAACTTAAAGGGACAGAAACACACACGCACACATGCAGAGCTTTCAGCGGGACAAGCACACAACCCCCCCCCACCCACCCACCCACCAACCCACAACCCCCCCTCTCAGCTCTGATTCAAAAAACAGATGGAAATACAAATGTTCTCTTCAGAAACCTTTTTCACTAAAAACACCACAGAGAACAAAACCCAGGCTGAAGTCTTACTGTTTGAGAAGTATTTAAGGTTTATTTTCCTTATTTAATGCAGCCTAACCTTTATTAGTACCCCATTATTAACTTTTATTAAAGTAACCTAACCTTTATTAACCTTTATTAATGTAACCTAATCTTTATTAATTAAACCTAGCCTTTATTAATGCCCCTTTAATAATGTAATGTGACCTTTATTATGCCTTATTAATGTAACCTGAGCTTTATTAACCTTTATTAATGTAACCTGAACTTTATTACCTTTTTTTAATGTAACCTAAGCTTTGTTAATATAACCTGAACTTTATTAAACATTGTTTAATGAAACCAAACCTTTATTAACCTTTATTAATGTAACCTAAACATTACTAATGAAACCTTGCCTTTATTAAATTGACTTTTCTAAGCTTTATTAATGTAACCTAACCTTTATTAATGTAACCTGACCTTTATTAAGCTTTATTAATGTAACCTAATCTTTATTAATGTAACTTTACCTTTATTAAGCTTTACTAATGTAACCCAAACTTTGTTAAGCTTTATTAAAGTTACCTGAACTTTATTAATGTAACCTAACCTTTATTAACGTAACCTTACCTTTATTAATGTAACCTGACCTTTATTAAGCTTTACTAATGTAACCCAACCTTTATTAAGCTTTATTAATGTTTCCTAACCTTTATTAACGTAACCTTACCTTTATTAATGTAACATAACCTTTATTAATGTAACCTGACCTTTATTAAGCTTTACTAATGTAACCCAACCTTTATTAAGCTTTATTAATAAAGGTTAGGTTACAATGCCCCTTTTTAAATATAATGATTTCATAAGAGATGCTGGATGGACCTACAGTGTATACAGTCATCAAGCTTACAGAGATCATTTATCAGGAGTCGAGTCCTGCTGAGTTATGAAAGGACCTCTGGCTTTCGGCCCTTCCAGCAGCGGACGAGCGTCAAAAAAAACAGACAAATTCCGTGAGCCTCGCCATGTGCAGAGAGGCACGTAGCTTCTGCGGACAGTTCCAATCAGAGACGATTATTCAAAGCTCGGTAGGGTCTCATGATTAACCGCCGACGGCATGGTTTAGAGCAGGTTTCCACATGGTAATGAAAGGAGATTTACGAGTCCGCAGGCAGCTGTGCATTACGACCACGGTGTGGAACGCAGCAGGTACCTAAACAGTGTCTGTCCAGGACAAAACCAATTAACAAGAACTGTTTTACATGGGGTGACTCAAAGATTTGTGTCTTTTTTTTGCCGGGTTCACAAAAACACAGGTAGAAAATGACTGACAGGAGTGAGTTCGAGCGGTCAGCTGTTTGGAAATGTGTTTAAAAGGGAGAACCAGGAGTCTCCAGGACTGATGATCATGGAAAACTGCATGTTTTCTCCAATGGGAAACAGCCTGAGGACACCTTTCCTGGTGCTGGTTGATGATAAACATGTTTATTGATTGCATGGATTTGTCTGTGTCTTATTCTGTGCAGGCATGGGTGAGGTCAGAGCTTCAGGACTGCTTAACTACTGCTACTGTGTGTGTGTGTGTGTGTGTGTGTGTGTGTGTGTGTGTGTGTGTGTATGTGTGTGTGTGTGTGTGTGTGTGTGT
>JBBJLS010072865.1:0-10096 GCA_037577275.1 Bryconaethiops microstoma
ACCACCTCCACTGGGTCCAGAGGGCATCCTAGAACAGAGCTGGCCCTCCGGATCAGCCTGTTCAGTCTTTTCCTGTCACCAGCAGAGATGCCACTGCCACAGCAGACCACACCGTAAAAGGTCACCACAGAGTCATAAAAGGTCCTCAAGAGTGGGCCTTTCACTTCAAAAGACCTGAGCCTCCGCAGCAGGTACAGCCTGCTCTGCCCTTTCTTGTAGAGGGCGTTTGAGTTATGAAGAGGGCGTTTGAGTTTTCAGGCCTGTCCCAGCCTGTTCAGCCCTTTGCAGCACCGTCCCAGCCTGTTCAGACCTTTGCAGCACAGTCCCAGCCTGTTCAGCCCTTTGCAGCACAGTCCCAGCCTGTTCAGCCCTTTCCAGCCCAACTCGAGCCTGTCCGGCTCCCTTCAGCCCAACTCCAGCTACCCCAGTTTTGCCTGAGCCAGTCCCAGCCAGTTCAGCTTCGCCCGACCCGGCCCCAGCCAGTTCAGCTTCGCCCGACCCGGTCACAACCGACTCAGCTCCACTCCACCCAATTCCTGTCAGGTCCAGCATCCAGTCCAGCTCCAGCACCCAGTCCAGATCCAGCTCCAGCACCCGGTCCAGGTCCAGCTTCAGATCCAGATCCAGCTCCAGCACCCGGTCCAGCCCCAGCTCCGGCTCCAGCACTCGTTCCAGATCCAGCTCCAGCACCCGGTCCAGATCCAGCTCCAGCACCCGGTCCAGATCCAGCTCCAGCACCCAGTCCAACTCCGGCACCCAGTCCCGGTCCAACTCCAGCCCCAGCTCCAACTCCAGCACCCGGTCCAGATCCAGCTCCAGCACCCAGTCCAGATACAGCTCCAGCACCCGGTCCAAATCCAGCTCCAGCTCCAGCACCCGGTCCAGGTCCAACTCCAGCACCCGGTCCAGGTCCAAATCCAGCACCCAGTCCAACACTCAGCCCAGCCGCCGCCATCAGCCCAACTCCACTCAGCCTGGTCTAACCGACTCCAGCTCCTGCACCAGTTCCCGCACTGGCTCCCCAGGCTGCGGTCCCCCTGCCGGTTCCTGCGGCGGCTCCCCAGGCTGTGGACTCTCGAGCCCCCGGTCCGGTCACCATGCCGGACTCTCGAGCCCCCGCGCTAGTCTCCGTACCGGGCACCTCAACTCCTGTCCCCGCGCCGGTCTCCGCACCAGGCACCTCAGTTCCTAACCCAGTGCCAGTCTCCGCACCGGGCGCCTCAGCTCCTGACCCAGCGCCGGTCGTCCAAGCCTCCACGTGGGTCTCCGTTCCAGTCGTCTCAGCCTCTACACCGGTCTCCGCGCTGGCCGCCTCAGCTTCACCCGCCGTGGCCTCTGCCCCGGCCTCAGCCTCACCAGCCGTGGCCTCCGCCTCGGCCTCAGGCTCACCAGCCGCGGCCTCCGCCCCGGCCTCAGCCTCACCAGCCGCGGCCTCCGCCCCGGCCTCAGCCTCACCAGCCGCGGCCTCCGCCCGGGCCTCAGCCTCTCCAGCCGTGGCCTCCGCCCTGGCCTCAGCCTCCGTCCCTGTATGCCGGCCCCCTACTGTCACTGCCTCTCCCACCGCTGCCTTGGATGGTGGACCTGCCACGCCCTCGCCCTAGCCCCCTCCGCTGTTGGATGGACTGGGGGACTCCTCTAGGCGCCCTGGAGTGGCACCTTTGGGGGGGGTGTCCTGTCACGGTTCTGGTTGGCACCCGCTGGAGGGCGCCAGCCGACTCTGCACTGGCCTCATCTGCCTCTTAGGCGTGGCCTCAACTAGCCAGCATTAGGTTAATTGGTTTCTGCCGGCTAGAATTAACCTTAATTATTAACACTTGTTCATGTGTTCTTGATGCTCCCTCCTGTATATTTAAGTTCACCCCATTTTAGTTTGCATCATGGGAGCATACTGATTCTTAAGTTCAACTCTGCCTTCCTTTGTACCCTCGCCTTGTTTGACTGGCCCTCGTGCCTCCTTTTTGTTCCACATCTATTATGGAATAAGTCAGGATTTTGGTTTCCCATCTTTGAATCTCTCTGTTCAGTTTTTAAAAAACATGTACATCTGTCTTTTCATCTACAATTCTGTAATCTTTAGCCACATGTGCTTCTATATATTATATTCTGACACATGACCACTGATCCATACAACACTGATTGTGGTTTATGAAGTGTTAATATATTAGCCATATATAACCATCTGTCTTCCTCCACTGTGATTGAAAATCACAATCTGAGTGACAGAGGTATTAAATAATTGTTCTATGGATTTGTTTGAATGCGTTGCTCAGTTATATGTAGGCTGTAATTGTACACTGCTGTCTAATAAGATCATTGGATATCTTAATTGACATCATTTGTCCCCCCTGCTATGCCCTAGACCATTAACCTTCTGCTCTCGTTTAAAACAACACCTGCACATGTTGCTTTTGCTTTACATGCATTCCTTGCATTGTACGAATCATTGTATGTGATGCTTAAAATTCATCTTAAAATGTTTGTTGTGATCACAGTTTGTATGTTTCCATGACTGCTAACATTTTAGTCTACAGTGGCTTGTGGAGGCTGCCATGCTTTTCTTTGTTTTTGCATTGTGGTTCAGCCCTAATGCAGGCTGTTAAAAATACTGGTAGCATGTTACTGAAGGGCTGCATTCAGGAGGCTGGATGAACCTACAGAAGCCTTTTACGACAGCTGATATTAACATTTGTCATAAAGACGGCTTTTTTTCCCCACTTCTTACAGACTTTTATAGTCACGTGTGGACACACCACAGCACAACAAATGTGAAATTTTTTCTCTGCATTTAACCCATTCACCAAGTGAAGCAGTGGGCTGCCACTAATGAAGGGTACCCGGGAAGCGTGGGGACAGCACCTTTCTCAGCGGTGCCACTGGCAGTCCTGGGATTCGAACCCACAGCCTTCTGACCAGAGGGGCAGCTCCCTAACCTCCAGGCCACGAGCAGGTTTTGTCTGTTTCACCCCAGAAAGCATAATGATAATGGGTACTTGTTGGAATAAACATATATAAAAGTCAGTAGTCATAAAAGGCCTATGTAGGGGACTGTAAAGTGATTCAAAAATATCTTAGTTCTTGTCATTTGTACGTCTTTTGTATTTATCCCACTACATAGGTGCTTAATTACACTGCAGATCAATATATGCACTATTCTTTTATGGTCTTGCACAGAGAACTACAATATGGGCGTTTTTCCCAGTGATTGTATTTTTACATATGCAACAGTTACATAAAACACTTCAAGTTGCTACATTCCAATATTATGGGAAGCATTTTTCCCTAGGAATGATTTTCTACTGTTAAATGTTTTATACTGCTTAATTATATTAAGTGAATGGTTGATTACTATGTGATGTAAAATAATTACATCTTTGAAGCTCTTTGTCCTTGTTTAATTTAGAAATGACCATAAAATATATAACACTGAATAAGCAAGCATATTCATATCTCCTGCAACGCTTCTCCCTTGCCAACCAGCTTTAGGTGACACCGGACCTCTGTCTCTCACCTGCTGTTCATTGCCACTGGTTTCTGAAACCAACAGACAGCTGCATGATTATTAAATAGTATATATTTTACCCTTGGAGAAAATGGGTAAAAAAACCAATCAAACAAATAAAAAACGGCATTATGAGTCTCATATCCAAAGTCTGTTGTCAACAAGGTCCTTAAAAATATCTTGTGGTTAATTAACTCAGTATCAAACTCAAAATATCAGAAAACATGTTTAACCTTTAACTGATGCAAATTTGGTCTCAGAAAATAAAATTTATCCAAAATATTTTTTCAAACCCACTTGTATAGGCACAACTTCTCTATAGCATTTGAGATAGAAGAATCTAGAGAAATTATTGAGAAGTAGTTTCATATTTCTTGCTCTGTATTCTCCAGAGTCCTAGATCCTCTCTTCGGACTCTTATCTTCAGCTCACCCCTTAGGTTAACAATTGGTTTAGAGTTGGGGACTGGGATAACCAAATCAGAAGCTTTTTTTTGTATTCACTTAGATGTAAGATTTTTCATCACTGCCCTGATAGAAGAATCTAACCATCCAAAGCATGACCCAGTTTTACAGTTTTGGCAAAAACAGTCAGATTTTCATTTAAAATCTCCTGGTACTTCATGGAGTCTATGATGACACGTGTCCTAACAAGATTCCCTGGGCCTTTGGAGGAACAGCCTCAAAAAGCACAGATCTTGCGCCATACTTACTTGACATGAGATTCTGTTAGACCATTTATTTGTCACCAAATCTACCCTGAGTGTTTGTTACCATGACAATACTATCATATTCTAATTAAAGATTCAGTAGTGTCTGTGGTTTGTAGAAATAATTTTTTTTCTTCTAGGCATGCCTTCCAAATAGTTTGCTGGCATCGGGATGGCATTTTCTGTAGTGTCTTGGTGACCGTAAAATGTTACCACAATCCTTCAAGCAATTTTTGCCACTCTTACCATCCTTCCTTTTTTATTGTGTATGAGGGGTAAAATAAAAATGTCCTTTTCCAGGCACATAAATATTACCCTTATAATGTATATAGGAATTATCAGGCATGTAGCTATTTAAGAAGGTCGGTATTTTAATTTGCGGCTCTAGTCTTCCCCATGTTGAAGAAAGACTGAAATAATTTATATTCATATTTATATCCCAGTGAAGTCATGGATCACTATTTAAAAGGATCTGAAAACTCAAAGGCAAGATATAACAACACACAAATGGAAGCATTCTCAGATACATTGTATTCATCATTATTTATTGTGTTTCCAATAATTGTGACACAATTGAATTCTGATAGACATTATTATTTCAATTAAAGGTTTATCTCATATTTATAATAAGTTTAAGCAAATTAACAGCACATTTGTTATTGTATTTCTATACAATTACATACATACTATATATTTTATATATCTCTGCCAAGGCTTGCAATAATTATGGAGCTTACTGTGGGTATACCCAGCAATACTTTTATTGTTCTTTGTGCAGTCTGAGTATTTGTTTGTCTTCTGATATTGTTGAGAGTCTTTGGTTTATGACATTCTTGAACATGCTAGTTTGCTGTGTGATTTTAGCCATTTGACCATAATTATGTCTGAATCTGCCATTATATTACTAAATGTATCACTTCTGCTGAGTCAGAAATTCACCACTTCTATTATGCTGCCTTAAGATCAAGGCATGTTTATTTTAGAATTTTCTTTTTGTAAAATGTCTTTGCACTTTGAAGTCTGCTACCTGTAACTAAACCCAAGAGCGTGAAATTAGCAATGAGGCTGCACTGAATAAGATGAGATTTTTGCCCAAAGCAATACTGGACTAGTTCTACTGGTCCAATAATTTTTCACCCAAGGCAAAAAGGAACTGCCAGTTTTGAACAATGTATAAAAGTAAAAATAAGCTGTGACATTTGGACCATCCTATAGTGTTTGGTGTGTTGCTATAATAGCACTACATAAATGCTGTATTATTATTATTATTATTATTATTATTAGTAGTAGTAGTAGTAGTATTACTAATAATGATAATAATAATCAAGTAGTTGAATCACCTCTAAAAAGGCAATTCATATGAACAGATGTTAACATTGAAAACAGCATTATTATTTCTTCATTTAATGGAATTCTTATATTCAGATCTACCTCAGGCTGTTTTTGTGTCTTTGTTAACCCAAATAAACAAATATCAACATGATCCCAATTACTGGCTCTGTTCTGTAATAACATATTGTCATAACTATAAATAAAGATGAATAGCAATAATCAGTTTAAACAACAAACAGAATCTTGATATACACAGACCTCATTGTCTGGGTTGTATTCCAGTGAGTTGTACAGGGATTTTCAATTTTCCAAAACTGCAAACACACGATTTCTGGCTGATGAACCACTTCTGGCTTTTAAGCCACTAAACTATTCATTTGCTTTGTATTTTGTAGACTGTACTTATTTATTTATCTATTATAAGCCAGAGATTGTGGCAATCGCTGTCACAAAGCCATGTCATTCAAGTTGGATATTCAGTCTTCTGTCTTCCAAAGCCAAACCCAGATTTTTCACCAAAGCATTTGGCTTAGGTGGAATCTCAAAGGGATTCATTGAAACTCCTTTTTTTTTTTTTTTTAAGGATAACTTATCTGCTGAGCAGCTAGCACTCAGAACAGTGGGGTAATAACATCCAGGGATAAGCACAATATATCAATATTGCATTGTTGGCAATAAGGATTTGGATTGATAATGTATATTATATATTATAAAAAATAAGTAAGTATTTATATATATTGTAAAAATAAGTTTAAAAAAATGTCATACATAAAAAGTGACCATCAGCAATACGAACAAAACAGCATTAATAACAATGTGTGTGTGTGTGTGTGTGTGTGTGTGTGTGTGTGTGCCTGTATGTGTATGTGTAACACCAGTGGCAAATTCAGCAAAGGCAAAGGCATCTTGTTCTTGTCAGACAGCTTCTGGACAGCAGAGCTCAGAGAGTCATGTTGTAATGCAGGGAGGCCCACAGCAAGCATACAAACGTTAAACCCCAACAAATCTGTGACAAGTCAGTCCTGCAGGCCCACATTCTCTCTCCAGGCTCTGACAGACATCACACAAGGAATCAGAAGAACTGTGTGATTGGAAAGATCGGTCATATAGCACAGAGGGAGGCGAAGAGAGAGGCTGATAGCCATAAATGGCCCTTATACCATGAAAGAAAAACAATTTTCTCATTACAGAGGGAGAAAAATGTCAAAAACAGAAGCGCAAAAGTGTCAAAGCAAACTTGGTATAGATTTAAATGTGGAAATATAAATATAAGTAAATATATATAATTTGCATGTTTATTTCTGTTTTTCTAGACATGCTCAGTTTTATTAAAAACTTGGTAACATACTTATGCTATCACTGTGCAATCACACAAACACACAAATACAAGGATAAGATAAAATATAAAATAAAACTCTACAGAAAGTATTCTGTACTATATTCTATAGATTGATAAAAATGCTATAAAATGATATGCTGTGGTCAGTAAGGAATTTAAATCCTTTAAATAAGTGAAGTTACTGCTCAAGTAACCTACTAATTAACACAGTGATTGAGTTTGTACTCTATACCTAGTCTTTGTTATGTAGTGATACTGTACATACTAAAACTTTTGCAACAATATTGCACATAAAGATAATGACAGTGCACACAATAAGAATTTGCATATTGCAACAGCAGGTCATTGCACATATGTGGGTGTGTGACTGGGGAGGAGTTACAGAATCTGATGACAGTGGGGAGGAAGGACTTTCCATGGCGTTCGGTAGAACACTTTATGCTGGTGAGTTCAGGGTGCTTCTCTGGTCAACAACAATACTGTGGACTGGAGATGAGCTAAGGAAAATAATGTCTGTTGTTAGCAGGCTTAATCTTTGACTCAGAATCAAACAAAATGTCACCTTTCAGTGAGTTAATAAAAAGTAACATTAGCGATTACAAAACCACAAATACGAACTATTGTTGGTGGCTTGACTTCACAAAAACCTTTGAAGATAACACATCTATGGTCAGATGAGACAGAAACAGAGCCTCTGACACCAGAGGTGGTCTGGAAATAAGATACACAATCATGCAGAAAATAACAGAATTCTCACTGTGCAGTCAGGTGGAAGGCCTTTACGATGAGTCTAAATCTGGACCATCAAACCATCTTACTTGGCTGCACTTTGGAACTGAGATTTTTGATCTTCTTACTGCCCTATGCCTATGTCTTACATTCCTGTATTGTACCTGTGGCACCTCTTATTTTCTGATTTCTACTTTCATTGCTGTTGTTTGTAGAGTGCTTTGCTGACCCGTCTTTCTACATGGCACACCCGCCTGATATGAGAAGAAATAATGTAATCAGTCTATATTGTGTCCTGAATGATTCATTTTGCTTTCACAGTTTAGGCACTGCATTATGGGGTAACAAGAAAATTGGATTCAGAGCTACGAAACATAGCTGCTAGCCACTTACTTTCATCTCAAGCAGGCTATGCATCTAAGAAACATTGCTTCAAGCCATTGCTGTAGCTTGGTGACTGAGTTAATGCATGGTCTAGATTAAATTGCAAAAGGAAATAAATATTAATTACATTTCAAAAAAGGAGTTTGTCTTATGACTCTATACAAATATGCAATTGTGTAGTATGGAAGTGGGGAATGGAAGCAGACACCAATTACCAAAGCTAATTTTGAACATAAATAGAAGCTTTAATTTCACAGTGCACTTTTTAGGCATGGCTAACTACAAGTTAGGCCTACATCATATGGGAAACTGTACTGCAAATGAAGTGCCATTTCCACCTTATTGGGTGCATCTGTATAAATTTGTGCTGTATGATCTGTATAAATATTTAGGACTTTCACAAGATTTCTTACACAGTGTTAATTGACTGTATCGAACTTCTGGAGTTTCTAAAAACACAGGTGAACTTCAAGGGTACATGGGGCCCATCCAAGGTGCAATTTTTTTACATTACCTGTCTTTATTTATTTGACAATGTTTAAACAGAGATCTTTATCATGTTCATTATAAAGTATATTACAAAAACTAAAAAAGTCTTCATGTCATATATATCTGTTTAGATTCAGCTGGGCTTATTAGTGGAATAGAATCTTTTTTTTATGAAATGTCTAGTGTTAATGTTAATGTTAATGTTGCAGAAACAATTATACAGTCCTCTTTGTTTTCCAATTTCACAAAATTCTGGGATTGTTTATTTTGACAGGATCCTCCTGTAAATTACTCCTGTAAATGATTAAGAACGGACATCAGCCCTCAATATTTGTAGTAAAATACATTAACACCATATTTTAAGAAAAAAATGTAATTACTAGTTCTTACTGTAAAATTGCAGCCATTGATTAAGTATTAGAATTATTCTCTAAGGAGGCTAGACTGAGAAAAACAGCTCTTGCAAAGCAGCTATGTATGCTAAACTATGTTCTTGCACATAACAAACATTGCAGCAGAAATATGGTAATACTACTACACTGCAGCAGAAACACAATGAAGTGCCACACACTAGCATCTGTGACATGGTTAGAGAATGAGATATAAAATGTTATGGTGCCTGTCAGCACGTACGACAACTTTTCTTACCTCAGATATACAGGAGTGTGGGAGGATGTGAACCTTGTTTTGAATTGTAATATATCTAAGTGTGCCTTTGATTCATATACAATGTTCTCATTAAACAGCCCAATTTAATGCCTCTCAGGCCTTCAGCAGGAAAGTGAGATGCATACCAAAGGCTGAACCAAGACTTCATGGAACATTCAACCAACACACTGTTTTACCTTCTGAATAACAATGAATCAATAATGCACAGAGGGATTTTGAAGAAAAGGGGCATGTTTCAAAATGCAGTATTTGTTCAAGTGAATCATTGACGAGATGTGGCGCACATATCCCAATAACTAGCAAGACTTACCCTTTCTAGCTATAGCTAGACATATAATTTCATCGACGTAAAGGCAAGAATCAATCCAGCTCAAAACACGACCCGAAACCCACTGTTATTGTATCATTTTTACTCTCCATAAATAGTACTGTTTGATTTTACTTTCTCTTTGTCTCTGATTGAGTGTAGGGAGTAATTCAATACACCATCATGATTCATTAAAGGTTTGCAATATTTTGTAACATTAGGTGTGTCCCCCAGAGGTGGACAAAGTACTCACATTCATCACTAAAGTGAAAGTACAGATACCACTAGTCAAATGTTACTCCAAAACAAATGAAAGTGGTACAGGCATTTTTTTTAAACTTAAATTAAAGTACTGAAGTACTTGCTTTTAAAAATACTTAAATATTGAAAGTACATTTTCTTTCACCGTATTGTTGCATTATTGACACAACACATACAATACCTAATGCCTCTGACTAGCTTGTAGAACCTCTAGAATAAGGAATTGGTCAAATATTACAGAATGACACACAACACGAGCTGACGAAGAAAACAAGTCATTTGTTTTTTTTTTAATTGTAACCAGCATGGTAGGTGTTCTGACACAATGTACCATGTACATGTATGTAATGTGCATCTTAATCAAGTTGAGAGTGAAAC
>JBBJLS010072866.1:0-10096 GCA_037577275.1 Bryconaethiops microstoma
CTCTCTCGCTCTCTCTCTCTCTCTCTCTCTCTCTCTCTCTCGGATACACACACACACACACACACACACACACACACACACACACACACACACACACACTCAGTGAAGCACATCGAGGACACTAGGAGCTACTTAGTATGATAAATGACTTTATCTCCCTCTTCATTTTTCCATGTGGGCAAAAAAGTGCAGTTCTGGAAGAGCCTGAAGAAAAGTTCATCCAAATTCACCACGCAGAGTTCTCGCCACCAGCGAGGGGACGGACCCATCAAGACGTTAAAAACGCGCATTAACCTCGCTCAGAAGCGTCCATTAGGGGAGTTACATGATTACCGAACAACATCAGCACTAATTTATTCCATTAGAGCGGCCGATATGAGGCGGAATGGAGCGAAAGAGTGTCATTACACTTCAGATCATAAACAACACACCACACACAGTCCAACCACATCACTCATACAGTCCAATTCTGTGCTGGAACCTTTTCTGCTTTGGCTGCACTTCTGAAGGGCAGGACGACGCACTGGTGCTGGGACTGAGGGACCTGGTAGATTTTACTGTCCTTCATTTTGTATTGACTACTGATTGTGGTTAGTGGCTAGTTTAATGTGTTCAGTTTAATTGGTTTAGTTTAATTTGGTTGGTCATGGTTGATTGTGGTTGGTGCTTAGTTGAATTTGTTTCGTTCCCCAGTCGTTGTTGCTGAATGGTGAAGAAAGGTCCAAATGCTCGGATTTGCTCCTCCACCTGCCAGACTGAGAGACGTGTGGCGAGGAGCAGCATGGCCTGATCTCTTTGTGTTACTTTAACTTGTATAATAGTCACTGGGTTTTCAAGCTTTATCCATTAAGCTCATGAACTCTGAAGTGGAAGCTGTAGGGGGCGCCGCTGAGTTTTCTTTGGGAGTTTTGTTTATGTTGGAGTGACTCATTGGTACATTTTTTTTAAGGTAAGATGTTTCATTTGGGTGCCTTTGTCCACTCCTGAAGTGTCTGTGTAACTGATCGGACGGGCCTTTAGTGCCTATGGGTACTAAAGCAGAACAGTTTAATCATGTCCACCAACACTGGGAGGGTGAAGGCAAGCGTGTTTCCTCCAAATCAGGTGAAGCTTCATCACATCTTTTCAATCTGCTGTTAACACAATGCCATTGGATTCAAGACGCTTGGAGGAGAACACTAACGGCTAATTCTCCTCCGAGTGCCGATCTGGAGCCGTTAGCTCCTCACTTTCATCTACGTGGAAATTCACGTAACGGAAATTAACAATGAATTCTTTTTATGTGAGGTTCAATTCATCCCATTATATTTTATGACATCATAACTCTTCAGCAAGTTATTTTTAACAGTTCTACCCGTTGCTGTGTGGGTAATTCTTGCTTCTGCATCAGTGTTCCACATTAAAATTCGACGATCCGTTACTTTCTATTGTGAATCGTTCTTGTATTTGTTCCGGTTGTGCCGCCTGAGTGCAGAGCAGCTAAACAGTCTTTGAGATGATCTTCACGTCATTGCTGGCGTCGCGTGACTCGTTCGACGGGATGATTATGTTTGTTGTGCAAAAGCTGTGGTTGCCATGGTTACCGTGCCACAGTAGTTATGAATGCACATGGGGAAATGCTAAATACTCCATAAAATTTGATTGAGTGATTTGCTGATATCATGCGTGTCACTTATGATCAAAATGCAGAGATTTGTTTCACAGCTTTGCTTGTCAGTGAGGGAGTGTTTCCTCGCAGTGTTGAGCTCTTGAGCATCCAGCACGGTGTTCAGAGTTTAGTGTGATCCAGATATCGAGCGACTCTCAGATCTCAGACTGTGAAGCTGATGGTGTATCAGCTGTAATCCTGAATCTCCATTAACCTGCAGTGTTGGTCAGTAGTTAGAGGTGTCAGATTGTTCAAGGCTGAATGTTCCAAAAACACTCCGTGTGACGGTTTGCTTTAATGGAAAGACATCAGCTCACATCCCGTCTCTGTAAAGTACATGAGTGCATGTTGGGAGCCACACGTTCAGGAGAGAATCGAGAGGAAATCACCAGTCAGTGCAGTGATGCTTACGAACCCTCTACATTCTGGATCAGGCCTGGTTTGGGGTTAAATTCATGCACAACAGAAACAGATACAAACTCGTGGGATTACTCAGGCCTGAGGATCTACTGGTGCCCAACACTTCCTCACAACTCCGGGAGGTCTCACATCCCTACCGATATCCAGGAACTACTGAATTCTCCCAAGCAATAACTGTAAACAAAAAATCAAATAAAGCCTCTGGCTCTAAGGAGCGCCACAGTTCAGTGCAGTCGTGTGGATGTAGCTGAGAAAGAGGACGTCTTTACATTAACAATTCTGCGTTTGGTATCCGGACACTCAATATTACGTTCCTGTATGTATGATGTGGTTGTAGGTAACAACATTTTTATGTTTATATCATTTCAGTTCTAGATCATTGGTTTAAACAGTACCTGCCTTAAAATGGTAACATCAAGGTTCCAGTCAGGTGACAAATTAAAATAACCAATTTCTTGTGTTCTGTGATTGCGGTGCTCCGTTACTGGATATTGGACACCAGTAGGTTCTCCTCATATGTTCTACGTACAGGTATTTAGATGCTGGTGATGTTAGCACTATGACTGGAGTAAAGTTAGGGGACAAAATCATTGGTTTGCTCTTCAGAGTGTGACTCAGAAAACCAGAATGAAAGTTCTGGTTGGACTGTCGACGGCCACAGCTGGAACATCACGAGTTGAGAAGGACGCTGGAGGCCGACCTACTTCTCCGCCAACAGGTGAGAGAAAAATATTAATCTCCATAAGACGCAGCAATTAGCTCCAGCTGGGCCATCCGTCTCCCGTGGCTCCGGTATTAGGACGGTATTGATCGGGACGGGGACGGGGACGGGGACGGGCGGCGAGACGAGGTACAGACAGATGGAGAGGAATGGAGGGATGGACGGAGGAGAGGAGGAGTCTAAACCAAAGCTGTGAAAATGAAATGTGTTGTAAATCTATTTAAAAATAAAAATAAAGTAGAATATACTGTATATTATATATATTTTATATGTGGAATATATATATATATATATGTTTAAATTAACTGCTGTGAGCAAAAGTTTAGGCGCCCCTGGTCAAAGGACATGTTTTGTTGTTTTGTGTGAATAAGTTCAGATTCACTTCTGCACGTCTTAGTATGTAAAAGTTATGGCATACTTCATATATATATATATACATACCTTATATTGATGCTAACCAGAACCACTAAACAAAAGGCACAATAAAAATACAACAAACAAACAAACAAATAAATAAATAAATACGTATTTACTTCATATTTCTTATTTCAGTGTTTTTAGTTGCTCTAGGCATTTTTAATGCATTTTTATCTGTTTAATTAGTCCTTGTCTTCAATTATTTTATTATTTTAGTGTTCTATATATAGTCTTTGATTAATCCTGAGTGTTGCAGGAACATCAGGATTCTGTACATCAATGGCAGAAAGGAAAAGAAAACTACATTTTATACTGTAGAGAGTGTGTGTGTGTGTGTGAGTGTGCGTGTTTCTGTGTGTGCGTGTTTCTGTGTGTGTGCGTGTGTGTGTGCGTATGCATGTGTGTCTGTGTGTGTGTGTGTGTATGCATGCATGCGTGCGTATGTGTGTGTGTGTGTATGCGTGCGTATGTGTGTGTGTGTGTGTATGCGTGCGTGTGTGCATGCGTATGTGTGTGTGTATGCGTGCGTATGCGTGTGTGTCTGTGAGCATGTGTGTGTGTGTATGCCTGCGTGCGTATGTGTGTGTGTGTATGCGTGCGTATGTTTGTGTGCGCGTGCGTGTCTGTGTGTGTTCTACAGTATAATATATAGCGAGTCAATCAATCACGCGTCTGTAAATCGGAGTTCTACAGGCCGTACAGAGAACAGGGCCGGATCTTCAGAGTGTCTGGATCTTTCTGCTCCGACCCGCGAGCCGTTCCTGAGCAGAACCGAGTTAGAGCCCAGAAACACACTCGGCACCTTCTTCAACACCCGCGTGACTCATCAGAAATTACACGGTTTATTAAAAACCGGAGCGGCAGTTTCATAACAGTACATAAATAAGAGCGCTGCCCTGCCTGGAGTAACACGCCCCACCTGGTCAATCCTGTATCTGTTCGTCATCTGGGCTTCACAGAAGTTGTAATTTGTTGTGAATTATTTGTCTAATCAATAATTTCATCAGGAGGGTAAATAAGGGGGGCATCTTACCCTGGGGGGCCTCATTTCTCACGTTAGCCCACCTGGCATTTTGTCTGTAGATGTCTGGAGATTAAGGCACTTTCTGTCTCCACTGGTTAAAAGTTTACATTCAGAGAGAAGCACCTGGAGACCCTGGAGGTCAAGCAGCAGCTTCAGATCCATTTCAGAGTGTGATGAGGCTTCACATTTGAGCCCAGTGCTGACTGGTGTTAACTCACATTACTTAACCCTTACAACGGCAGCACGGATCCAACCTGGAACCACAACAAATGGTAAATTGTTGTATTTTAAAATCCACTCATGCTGGAGGGATACATGCAAGGTGTAGTGAGGCAAAATAGTCCCAAAAGAAAAATGCTTTAGTTACTATTTTACCGCCATTAACATCCATATAAACATTTAGAGACACGTGGAGCTTCACTGGGTGAATAAAATGATGATATTTGTGTTGGAGATGTCTGGTTCCATTCACCTCCACTGTACAGAAATCTGAGTTTAATTCTCAGCGTGATGTTGTTCACGGTCCAGACCTGCCGGCCGGACGTTCATGTGTCCACAGTGATCTACCGCACATATCACGGCTTCAGTCTGTTATGTACATCTTCTGCTTGATGCTATGCTAGGGCACATCATCAGTGATGTTTCCTGGAGTCACAGGGTGTTTCGGGTATTTCACACATCATACACTCTTGTCCGGGCGACCCGCCCGAGGCGGATCAGGCCTGTGCCCTAGCAGCAACCCACGGATCTGCCGCCTTGAGCCAGAGCCATCCTGATGTCTTTTCAGCTGCGTCTATGGTGGTCGCCATGGCTCTCCTCCATCTCTCTCCCATTATGCCAAGTGCTGTGTATGCTCTGCAGTGTGACTGGCCTGCAAAGCCACGACACCCAACAGCCACAGGCCAACACTTGGCTCTCCAGACTCTGTTTGGCAGCTGATCTTTAGGTCCTCATATTTATACTTCTCTCATGGGCCTCCTCCATCTGCTCCTCCCATGGCACTGTGAACTCGAGCATGAGGACCTGTTTTGATGAGTCCAACCACAGAATGATGTCTGGTCACAATGCGGTGTCTGTGATATGAGGTGGGAACTTGAGCAGTTTGCCAAGGTCAGCCTTCATCTACCAATCCTGAGAAGGGAGCAGCCCTGATGGCTTATGCTGTTGTCTTGCTTCTTCACACTCCTTGACAAACTGGATGAGGCTTCTGATTGGCCCTTTCTTCAGGCAGATGTTGATGGAGCTGCAGATTGCCTCAGCAATTGCTCGGATGACTTAGTCATGCTGCCACCAATAGCGGCCATCAGCGAGGGCTCTTGGGCAGCAGCTCATGATGTGTTCCAGGGAGCCTATTTTCCCACAGAGGGGGCAGGATGGTTGATCTGCAATGCCCCAGCGCTCGTAAGGTTGTAAGGATGTCGTAAGCCGCTTGGAAAAGGAACTTGATAGTGTGTGGATGCATCTTGCAAAGATCATTCTACGTGATCTCGCGCTCTATTGCCTGCTCCCATTTGGTCCAGGCACCTTGTTGCCTCATTGCCACTGCTCTCACCATCCTCTCATCCTCCAACATTGCTCTAATCTCCTGTTGGATCAGCTGTCCTCGCTCTCTTCTTTGAGCTCTGTCAAACCTGGGAACTTCCAGGCTCCCAAGTCCAGCTCTTCCCCTGGTAACAGTTTCGACCTGCACCTTATGGCGCAATCGTGCCTTGGCTCCTTCCACTGCAGCCTCTGCTCTCTACTTTCTTCCTGTTCTTACTGCCACTCCTGCCTTGGGAACCGTCAGATCTGAAGATTCTCTTGTTTGCAAGACCTTAGTTTGCAGCTGTTCCCATACAGAGCAATGTTGCTGATGTTTCTTGGTAGTCCAAGCCATCTACAAAGGAACTGGCTGACCACCCTCTCCAATTGGGTAACACTGGATATTGGAGTAGTGGCCAGAGGACCCTTGGTAATATTCTGTGCTGGTATATTCACGCTTTGAAACGCCCTGGGAGGCCAGTCCTGTCAACATCTTTCAGCCTGATTGCTGCCTTATCCCTGAGGGTAGCGTCAAATATTTTCCCAAGGCTTTTGACAGGGTTTTCTGTGATAGTTGGAATTTGGATGTCTGCAATCGAGAATCGAAATTTCTCAATTACTTTACCCCTCGTCAACACCACAGACCTGGCTTGAAGGACATCCTGGCCCATGTCATCAACCTCTCAAGCCCCTTCAGAACCACCTCGCACCAGACACTGACTCTGTTGTGACCGTCAAGTCATCCATGAAGGCTCATATTGGTGGTTGGCGGACTCCAGGTTAATGATTTTGGGCCTCGGCATTCCAGTTCTTCAGATTTGACCAACATGGTCATTGCCAGGGCAAACAGGATGACTGAAATGGTGCAGCTTGTAATAATGCTTACTTCAAGCCTGTACCAATCTTATGTTATAGATCCTGATGAGGCTCTCACATAAAATCCGTTGTAGTAATCCATGAGGAGTCCCCTAATGCTTTCAGTGCATCTGCAGCGTTCTCTCAACTGTTTAATATCATGTCACGTTTTCTAAATGGGTGCTGAATCACTTCATTACTTGCAATATCTTGTGTACAATAGTCTTCATGTGCAGTATTACTACTTAGGTCAATATTGCTTTTTCTTTACTTAATATTACTACTGATTTTCTAATAAATGCAATAACTTACTCCAAACTACCACCTGTGTGGGTAGTTTTTCACTCAACTGTGTTACTCATCTATAGTATTTATTCCTAGCATTTCTGTATGTAGCGTAGGGTATCTCTTTTCTTTTCTACAGATTTTTTATTTAGTTTTGTTTAGACTTTATATTTTATATTGTTCTTGTCTCAAAATCCGAACGATGATGGTTTTGTCCCCATTATGTCATACAGCAGGATGTCCACTGCTTAAGAAAAGTCTTTATATGAAAACCCTGTTAGTCCCATGGGTGGGAAATTTGCATTGTTACAGCACCAAAGTGGGCAGAACAAGAGAAAAAAGCAGAAACAGCAAAACTAATAGAATAAAAACTATACAATAAAACAGTATAATACAAAAAACTGTACACCATACAAAACATTACATAAGTATAAATATATGTTTGTATATATTTACATATTGCCTTATGTAAGATAATACCTGTTTTTGTCCTACATTATAATGTGTACTTCTTGCAGACTTGCACATTGTTATGGTAAAGAAGGGGTTAATTTCTCTCACAATGCTGAAAAATTGTGTATCAAAGATCCACTGAACAATGTGCGGAGCTGAAAACACTGTGGGTTCAGTATCTGGAGGTATTGAACTAAAGATGGTGAAATTTAGTCACTATGCTGCTAGAATCAACTGCCTGTCAGTATCAGTTCTGCACCAACTGGGGCTTTAAAAAGCTGCTGAAACTGCACTATTCTCCTCCACCATCTTTTAAATATCTGCACTTCCATCACAATTTAAACTGATCGTCTTCTTTTATTGGGGGCAGCCGGTGTCCTAGTGGTTAGGGAGTTGCCCCTGCGATCAGAAGGCAGTGGGTTTGAATCCCAGGACTTCTAGTGACACCACTGAGGTACTTTTGAGTAAGGTACCGCCCCCACACACTGTTCCCCAGGCATTGTTTTTATTCTATTCCTGTAAAGCACATTGAAAGACCTTAAAATTAGCTACTTATAATTGACTTTACCTGACGGGATGCAACGCATAAAATGAAATATTAGCAATTACACCATTGACATGTTTACCCTGACTTGGTCAGCTTGATACATAGTGAGAAAGGGGATGATTTCTTTTGCAATGCTATTAAATATCTCCACAGTCACTGAGAACAGAGGACCAGCACAGCTCTTCACCTCCTCAAATGACTTCGATTTGGGATTGAGTAGTTCACCTCTCCCTAACAACTCGATGTATAGTCTGACGGGCAGCAGAGCTGCAATCCTCTTTCTGACACATTGACATTCTCAATTCACCACTGCTTGCAAAACGTAGGCATGGATGTGCTGCATCTAGCGGCTGTCATAAAATCCTCATGACGGGCAGGGCAATTGCAGAACAGCCAATACGGGTTAGAGAGCTCGTGTTCAGCCCTGAATTCGCGGTGCAGTGTGTGATTAGTGACTTTCCCACGTCATTTTGCACTTGCTTCTGGAGTACGTCAGCCATGTTCCAGTTCACGTACGGTCCATCCATTGATACTCGGACGAGATTCATGATTCTGATCTCTTGAGCTGACGAGCGGCCCAACTGAATCGATGTCTTTATTCTTCACCTTGGTACCCCCCTCAGCCTGACATGCATTTTTAACCGCTCAGCCTATAAAAGGAAGTTCAGGATTTCATCAGACAACAGGACATGCACTTCTTTGCTTTTCTAAGACAGTTTCTTAAAATAAGGAGCCAGTCAGGGAATGTGGCCTGAAAAGTCTGGGCAGTGAGATGTAGGAACAATCAGATTTAGCCACCTTTAGTGCCAATAGCCACTCAGTAAGGGTTTCCATGGTCCCTTGTTTAATGGTGGGTGAGACGCACTGCAGCTGGCATAATTTGTCATGTTGGTCATTGAGGAGGAAAACCCAATGATGGGGTTGAGAGTTGAGCCATGAGCCATTTTTGAAATGGTGAACATTTTGGCACTCTGTCCAAAGTTTGCATGTTTCCTTGAGAATCAGGCAAAGTCCAGAACATTTGGAATTATAGTTTCAATTTAAATAGGCAGCCAAACTCAAATCAGTGTTTCAGTGTGGACAAGACATCCAGCTCCAGGGTCTGATTCTGGGACGTCCAACTTTAGGGTCTCCAAAGTGACCTCAGAAATGAATCAGCATTTATCTGATTTATAAGTTTCAGCACCTTTAACAAGTGCTTTATTACCTTTAAAATGAGTTCAGATAATGTAACGTATTTGCTTTATCCAAAGGCGGCTTTGGAATCTGAAGTTCAATACAGGCTTCTGCAAATTAGAAATGTAATATAAGTGAAGGACGAAAAGCAGTTTAGTGTTGCCATTAACCGAAGTTGAGATGAAGAGATGCACTTAATAGATGACATACTGAACACTGATGCTTCACACTGTTTTAAAATAGTCTGCTTCGTGCTCTCCCAGTGACACGACTCTAATGAGAAGAAGTGTTTGTCCTGTTTCTCTGGGAAATCTCCACAATATGTACAGTCATTTACCTGCTATTTTATTAAACAGGCATTTCATTCACTGCCCAAGGGAACACGACTCCAGCATCTGCTTTAGAGCATAATGGGCTTTGCAGATCTCTTCGCATACCGTAATTTGACTTCGTGAGTGGCATTTACAAACACACATGGAGCTCCCTCAGATAAAGAATGCCATCCTTATGTTTTTTTTTTAGCTCAAGCTCCACATGATCTTCAAACTTGATCTTCTAAGGTGGTGCCTCAGTCCCCCATGGCTCATTAGCTGTATAGAGCACGTTGCCATGGTTATCTGCCCACCTGAAAAGAGAACCATCTTTTGGCACTTTCCGCTGGCACAAGGAACCACACAGTACCACAAACAAATGTTATTCCATTACAAATAAAGTGACTTGCACCCAAGCCGAACCCAAGCTGTGCTGCTGGACAGCAGGGTCAAAAGCGGGCTGCAAATGAGCTGACTGCGTCACTGCTTTCTGATTGGTCAAATAATGTTGTCATGACAACAGACTGACTTGGAAAGAGACCATAGGTGTGCACAAAAAATATTTTAAAAAGCAACAATGGAGACACAAACTAACAACTGGGAAGTGATGAAGTTCCAGCTCGACTGTCTGTTTGGGCTGCAGATAAATTTCAGTGGGAGTTTTTTCTACGACTCTAACAAATTTATCTTTAACTCTGTGAGAAACGTGAAGGAGATC
>JBBJLS010072867.1:0-10096 GCA_037577275.1 Bryconaethiops microstoma
TATATATATATAATGTCTTATTTATAAAGCCAAGAGTTAAATAAGAACTTTATGCTTCAAAAAAATCAGTAGATAACTCATGTTATCGTACGTGCGTAAAAAACTCAATTCATATTTCACGCAAAAACAAGCAAGCGATGTTGCTGAACTGATTTCTGTGACTTTTTTGCGCACAAAACTAAAATAAGATAATAACTGAACGCAGAAACGATATGTTTTAATGAAAATGTTGAACTGTTCCTTTACTGGAAAAACACCATTCGACATTCGTGTTTTAATACAGATGTTGACATAAGCTTTCGTGCACTGTTAGGAGAGACGGAAAGTTCTCCAGACCTTCTCTGCTCTCCACGCTGCAGGCTGGAGGAACTGCACAGCGCCTGCTGCTGCCTTTAAAAAGGTGCAAGAGAGAGAAGAGCTGTTGCATAACCTGCAGAGCTCAGCACACATACACACACTCACGGAGGCAGAGGCAGCGGCAGCGCTTTATTTGAAAATCTCATGGCGCCAAGACAGGACGGTGTCTAAAAGGACTCCTGGTGGATGCGGCCGTGGATTCTAGATGTTTTCCCCCAGAAATGAGGCGTTTCGGACACTGTGAGGGGAGCGAGAGGAACCAGAGTGCAGAACTACAGTGAAGTTTGCAGGCTCTCTCTGTCTCAGTTATGTAGCAGTGCGTGTTCAGCAGCACCAGCAGCGGCAGAAGAGCTATGGACCAGGAGCCGTCAGATTTGTAGCCTCCACTGCTTTCTGCTCTCCCTCACCCTCTCTCCAACAGAAGCCGTTCAAATGCTGGAATGGATGGGAACTGTGTGCATCCTCGTCCTGGTGGCCACAGCCTGGCCGTTGCTCAAACGCTTGGTGGAAGCATGCAGTCCAGACACCCCCCAACTCAAAGTGGAGGGTCCAGGTGCAGGAGGAGCCCCGGGGCTGGTGTTCATCTGCAAACCCTCCGCCCTGGCCAACTACCTGCTCCAGCACTGCAAGAGCTTCTCCCCAGGCGCCTCCATCGCAGCCTGGAGCTGGAGAAGCTTCCCGTGCCTGCAGACTGTGTTTGGTGTCCTGTGGCCGCACGACTCCACCGTCCATTTCGTCCGAGACCACCTGCAGCTCAGCGACGATGGACTGGTGGCTTTAGACTGGGCTGTAGGTGCTGGTGGAGGTAGTGGTGGTGGACATCACAAGAGGAGGAGGACTTCAAGTAATTCCACCAGCCCCATTCTCCTCATCATCCCCAACTCTTTTGGGAAGATCACCAGGAATGTACTGAAGGTAATAATGGAGACCATGGAGCCCTGCTGCAGCAGTGTGGTGCCAAAGTCCTACTTTTTTTCCCCAGTTTGTAGTTAATAATCTCCCCTTATCTTTACTAATGCACCACAAGTAGGCTGTGGGCCCTCCAGCTTGGGTAGCAGTGTGTGGTAGGAGCTATGGTGTGGCTGAATGGCTCTTTCATATTTGGTCTGGCATTATTTTGTTTATCAAATCATTATTGTGCCATGTAGTCATAAGGCACAGTGCAACACAGTCAGTTGGTTTCAGTTCAGATCCACACAGAGGGATTTGTAATACTGCATTGTAAAAGGAGTTTGTAAAATCTTCAGTGCATACATACAAAAGTGTACGTCTGCATAGTGTTATATAACTGCACTGGGTTGGTTTCAGCTTGGATGATTTTTTTACTCACATGAAGTGGAGCATTGCAATGCCTCACGGTTCTCCCATTACCGGCTCAGATCTAAAGAAATGCCTAAAGAACTGAGGAATAGAAATGTGCTGCAGTTGCTAGTGTTATGCATACAGCAGAAAAGAGGGATCCATCCTTTTTTTCTTTTGGTGGGAGGCAGGGCACCTCATGTAAGCCAGAGTGTAATGATGATGCCTCCTCTGTGTAGTGCAAGGGCGTCTCTGTCACCATTGCACCAAGGTGTCAGGCCAATTAAGCTTCTCTCCTGAGAGCGGGGCGCAGCGGTGCTGTCAGGAGGGTGTCTCTCTTTCAAAGACTTTCATGGCACATGGAGAGTTTCTTTTCTAATGAAAGCACTGCCCTATATCTTGATTCCTGCTCTGTGTGCTACTGAGGCTTGCAGTTATAAAACGTACATTTATAAAGACCCGTGTGCTTTTAATATGATGGATTCTAATAGGATGGATCTCATGTCTTTCGTGGAAATACAGAGAATAGCGCTTGGCAAAATTACGTATTTATCATAACAGTGATAAATTACATTGCAAATTGTCACAGAATGCTTTTTTTCATGTCTTGGAGATTGCTAGTGCTACAAATAGAGTATAATCAGGCCAGTGTAATTAGATCTAGTGCCGTGTTGTTGAATAAAGTCATTGTATTCAATTTTTCAGTGTTTCTGAAATGTGGCACTGCTGGTGCTCTGTTCCACCTTATAAATTAATAATATGAAAGTTCTGCATATTATGAAAATTACTTGAAGTCCTGTGATATTTTTGCCATCTCACCCACCCCTAAGAGAACATCCTTATAATACTGAAGGCCCACATAATAAATGGGACGGGAAACTATTTTCACAGTGGGTCCATATTAAGCCAATTATCATTCAATCCGAGTTGAAAATGCCGCATTACTCAGGCATGGAAAGCGTTCTCACTGATGTGTAGAAATTTTGTTTTGCAGCGCCGATTTGTGACGCATCGCTGAACGTTTGAAATGTCCATTTTTAGACATGATGAAATATTAGACAAATCCTGTTGATTACATTGGAAATTGTTTGTAGTTCCTTGATTGTGATTATGTGACTCACTAGAAGACAACAACTGAATTGCATTGTTTGTGGAAACTGATTTTATTTACACCCCTTCCCCAAATATAAGTTTGATCCCATTGCAGCGATGCTATTTACCTGTTTGGGCTGTTTAATAGTGCCACTTCGAAAGCAAGTCTATTTCAGGCCTAACAGTAAATCATATGAAAGTGGTGGAAAACATTTTGGTTAAAAAGCCCTTTTGAAAAGCGCTGACACGTTGCATGTTGTGCTGAGTGTTTTATGATCGATAGTCCATAAGTCTGAGTGCTTTAATGAGTTGATTCTGGTCTCTAAGAAGGAGTTTTTGTTGGTGGAACTGGAGCAAAGATTACACCCCTCACCTCAGGGTAATGGGTCCATGCTTCTTGCTGACTTTTGCTCCTCTCCCTTGCTGACGTGCTTGCTTGCGCACTGCTTTTGTGTGTGTGTGTGTGTGTGTGTGTGTGTGTGTGTGTGTGTGTGTGCTGCAGTGGCATGTAGATTAACCAGCTCTTACCAGTTCATAAGAGGGAAGATGGTCATGCTATAACTCATTATTTTGCATATGATTTGGACTGTAAGTAAATTTCAACCATGTCCTCTGACTGACCTTTGCTCAGACGCCTCATATTTAAGTAATGTGATAAGGGTTGGAAAGAGGTCCGGCACAGCGGACCTGATACAGCCTGCAAATTACCTGGATAAATGAACGTTGTCTTGCACGAAAGCTAATTTTCTGGTCTTGTAATGAGGTGGAACAGTGTCCGATTCTTCACCTTACTTTTGACTATCAGACCAAATGCTTGCTTACAGAGACTCCTCCTGACTCCTCGGACATGTGAGGAATGTCGAGGAAGGCAGCCGTGCTGGTTTTCTCCATGTCTCGAGACCTCACGACAGAATTCCACATGGGCTTGGTGATTAAAAGGGGAAAAGTACTGAGCGGCTTCAGCTACAATTACACGGCCTGCTGGGTTGCATGTTTCGAAAAGATTTGGGTCAGTGAAGGCCTTCCGAATAAAATGGAACATTAAGAAAACAGATATATGGTTCACAGAGCCGCATATTTGTTTTCTCAAGGCTGTATAACTGTCGAACGTGTGAAAGTGACTCCTGAGGCATCTCTTTTTACGTCACTCGTGCCTCTTTGACCCCTTGTCTACTGTGATTGGCGTGTGATGGTGCGTATGTCTCCTTTTTTTCCTCTCTCTAGCTCTGTGAGGCAGCTCTGAGTCATGGCTACCTCCCTGTTGTGTTTAACCGCCGCAGTCAGAACGGCACACCCCTCAGCACCGTCAAGCTGCAGCAGTTTGGTGACCCGTCCGATCTGAGAGAGGCCGTGCGCTACATCCGGTACCGGCAGCCTGCGGGCCGTCTTTACGCAGTGAGCGAGAGCACGGGCTCAGGCCTCCTCCTCTCGTACCTGGGGGAGTGCGGCTCCTCCAGCTATGTGACCGCTGCTGCCTGCCTGTCTCCCATCTTTCGCTCCCAGAGCTGGTTTGAGGGTGGTCCCTTCAACTGGGCCCTCGTTCTCTACCAGAAGATCTGCCTCAGCAGGTACAGTTCAGTGAATGGTTCTGAAAAAATGAAAAAGTGGTCTGCTTCAGTAGTTCTGGAACTGCGAAACTGATGTTGCTAACAAACACACAAAGTTAATAGTCACCCAAATTGTTTCCTGAAAGACTTCTCGAAAATAAACCACACCCAGCTTCGTTAAGGTGACTTCTCGATGTGGTTTAGGACCCAAAATGACTCGCTATAAGCTACAGAATTGAACATAATTTCATAGCTATTTTAGGTGGCATCAGGGCAGTAAAGGTCTAATCCTGGATGAGAGTTTGATGTAATACACTATATGGACAAAAGTATTGAGACGCCTGACCATTACACCAACAGGGACTTTGACATTCGGATAGATAGACTTTAATGTGGAGTTGGTCCCACCTTTGCAGCTATAACAGCTTCCACTCTTCTTGGAACATATCTCTCTCTATAGAAGTTTAACTTTGCCTTTTCAGCCTGTAGCAGTTTAGTCCTGTCCATTCTAGCTGAAAGGAGTGTTTGAGTTTGTTACTCCATTTTGAATGAGGCAGCAATGCAAATTTACATATCAGTCTTAAAGACAGATGAATTAAACAGGCTGTTTGATTTTAAGGGATAAATGTTGGTTAAGTTGATGTGTATTCTAAAACAAAATAATTACATAAATCACCCACATATTTTAGACCTTAGGACAAGGGTATAATTTTTTTTACACCCTACTCCTCACCCTTCGTCCCGTCTCCCAGGTTTTTAAAGGGGGGAGCGTAGCCTTCTAGTGTTAAGTAGAATCCACCCACAGCTTCAGCCAATATTTTCTTTTTTACACTCATATAATCTCTCTTTATACTCAAATGCGGTCTAGATATGGTCTTAACTTGCAAGAAGGCAGTAGCCATTATTCAAAAACATTAACCTGAAGGTCTTCAAATTGAAATACAATAGTTGTTGTGGTAACCCAAAATGTTTATCTAGTATTATTGATTTCTCTGATGTGTCTGGGCAGTTTGTGAGCTCGGTAGCATTTTTCAAAATGATGCTGAGCAGGATGACCTGCTTCTCCTCTGGAAGAGATTATTGCTGATTGTGTTTGTGTCTCTTACAGGTACAGAACCGTGCTGGGTGAGGTGATTCACACTGAGAGCCTGTTCTCCAGCAGCTCACTGAGGGCCATGGAGGAGGTGCTCTTCTGCCAGGCTGGCCTGAAGGGGGCACAGGTGGCGGGGGCCTGGGAGGCCTATTGGGAGCGGAATGACCCGCTGAGGGACGTCGATGAGGTGGCCATCCCTGTGCTGTCTGTGTGTAGCCGGGATGATCCTATCCGTGGTGAGCCTCAAGCCACGGTGCCCCTGGAGCTCTTTGAGAGCAACCCTCACTTCTTCCTGCTGCTATCCGCTCATGGAGGCCACTGTGGCTTCTCAGTCTCTGAGGACGACCCCGTGCTTTGGAGCCACCAGGCTGTTCTGGAATTCTTTAGGGCCACCACGGACTTCTTTGCCACTGAGGAGCGGGCCAAGCTGGCGGCCAGACGAAGGGGGCTCAGCGGAGCTGGGAAGACTTTCCGCCATCGCAGTGTAAGCACCTGCAAGAGACTGCCTGCCTGCTCCCACAACATCCATGCCATCTACAACTGGCAGAGGTCCTACACCAGATGATGAGCACTGACTTCTCTCAGGCTTGGAACTGGGGTTGGGAGAAAAGCTGGGACACGTGGACCAGTGGTGCAATGACAATCAGAACATTCTAGGGATGTGTCAAACAGTTACATTTCAGGAATATTTTGTGAAAATGTATATTTTCATTGGCAACCATCTCGATTTGTAGTCATAATCCAACTAAACCAAAGGATTTTTTTCCTGAAATGTGGTCTCTTTTGGATGTGTTAGAACGTGGTCAAGAAAAAGAACTCAACTTCGCAGGTTTATTACCATGATGTTTCCAGCGTCTCTTTCCCACACCCGTTTCTTCTGTATGTCTGGAGGTCTATGTGAAGGCTTTTTTTTTTTTTTTTTTTTGGGATGGTCTCACTGCCTTTAAAGCATCTTGCACATAAAATGATTCAGTGAAACAACTCCCAAGGACCTTACACACAAAGTTTCCATGAGGCAGTCTTCTCTGTTCGAGGAGCTTCTGGAAGGTGAATTATGGCTAGAGATGAACTGTAATGTTAACAGAAGTCCTTAACTTTGTACTATACTTTTTTTGAAGACAGACCGTATTTATAATTGTTTCATGTGTGATAAAGAATATGTTGTTTGTGAGTCGTTGTCTGAACTGCTGGGGTTTTTTGAACACCACACTGAGGTTTGCAGGGTAATGGTTGTTGCAATGGGTGGAACGAGCTTGTGGTTTTTCACTGAAAACTCAAATATTGGATGGAATGCCAGCACCCCCTTTTTTTTTTTATTTTCACTGTTTGTATTACAGTTGTACTGTTTGTTGTTAAATTATCTACATACTTGATGGACATTAAAAGATTTGTCTTAAATTGCATAATTGAGTTAACATTTATTTGAAAAATGCCTGTTGTAATGTTTATTGGAGATGTTCCTTGTTTGATGCAGAACATATTTTGCTATTGCATAACTGCAACGCATCAGGTGACTTTGAGTTCACTGTGGTCATAATCAAACTTGATTTTTATTTTTTTAAAATTGGACGTTTCCCAATATAGCTCTAGCCGCAGGCCAGTGCGGAGTGAGTGTGTGGGCCTCTGATTCGATGCGACAGTGTCTGCAGATTCTCTCTCAGACGCTTACACTGAGAGACAGCGGTGGAGCATATGGAGATGGAGGTTTTTACCAAATTACAGCTCCTCGCTGTCTAGTTTACAGTGACCCCTGTTATATTAATTTTGCTTTCAAAGATATGCCCCGTCTTCTCCATGACCAGAGTTGCATGCGTTAGAAGACCGTTTAGACCTGTGGAAAATGATCCAGTATTTGGAGCAGCATTTACAGAGATGTGATGCAGTAATGATTGCATATATTTCAGTAAGCATAATAGATCTGTCTGGTATGTGGATGGGATGTACTACTTATGAGACATTTTTAAGTGCTCTAAATGTATTCCAACAGGCAGCGCCCTGAGAGATAACAGATCTTTGAAATAAGCACGGTAATTCGATTGGTGTAATTGAATTGCCCTTTGCAAAAAGTCCAGCACACTTTTCTTTAAAGGATAATTGTTAAGTCTCAATTGATTTGAGCCATCGTTCCCTAAACTCCTAATGGGACCCGATTACTTACTTTCATATTCCGCTCCCTGCTCCACTGAGGGCTCATCAACACCAAATGCACACTGTCCTCACCATGACTTCACCTAATTCTCTCTCTCTCTCTCTCTCTCTCTCTCTCTCTTCAGACTGCAGTTTAAGCAATTCTGAGAGAAGCCAGGCTGGATGAATCATATAGTTCGAAAATATAGATGAAAGTGTCAGTAGGGTTAACGCTCTCCTTTTTGTGGAACTCCTATAGTGCCATCTAGTGGATAACCAGGGAAGTTTGGAGCTAGAGAGGTTTGCACTGGCTGCTGCTTAAAGTCAGTTTGACATCATTTCCACCAGTGTTGAACTCTGTCATGTATCTGGACGGGCATTTGCCTAGAGCTGAGACTCAGTTTAATTTGTATAATTAATTTATTCAGACAAGTGAATATTTTCAGGGTCAGAGTGTAATTTTTATTTCAGAATCATAGTACCAGAAATGCACTATATGGGCAAAAGTATTGGGACACACCTCTTAATTGTTGAATTCAGGTTGCCCCTCACTTTCAGTGAAGGTCAATCTTAATGCTTCAGCAGACCAAGACATTCTGGACAACACCATTCTTCCATCTTTGTGGACCCAGTTTGGGGAAGAATCTTTTCTATTCCAGCATGAAAAGCGAGCTCCATAAAGACGTGCTGGATGAGTTCAGTGTGGAAGCACTTGACTGGCCACACAGAGTCCTGACCTCAACCCCATTCAGCACCTTTGGGATGAACTGGAACGGAGATTGCAAGCCAGACCTTCTCATCCATCATCAGTGTCTGACCTCTTAAATGCTACAGAATGAATGGACACAAATACCCTCAGAAACTCCAAAATCTTGTGGAAAGCCTTCCAAGAAGAGTGGAAGCTGTTATAGTTGCAAGGGGCACCAACTCCATATTAAAGTCTATGGATTTGAATGCAAAGTCCCTGTTGGTGTAATGATCAGGTGTCCCCATACTTTTGTCCATATACTTTTTGTCCTTTTGATTATTTATATTATAGTACCCTTTGATTGCTTATAACTGCTTGCTTTCCCAGATAACCAGTTAGATTAAGACCTTCAGTGTTTCAAACTGTAAAAATGAACTGTGAAGGTCTTAAAGGAATGTGTTTTAAAGAACTTACGTCTGCTGTACTTGGATACTGATTATTACTATGAGCAAAAACACATTTTCCTGTAGTCCCTGTGCTGAAGCACCTTCCCATTGCCTTCTATTATCAGTGTGATCTGTGTCAGCATTTTCTTCTGTTCTTGTACACAGTAAAAAACTTGGCCATGGTCTGTTTGAGATAGAGATTAGGTGGAAAGACACTCGAATGTTTCTTTGGTGTGCTATTCTTTATGTGACTTGTTTTTTTCATTATTCAGGATTCCAGTGAAGCTTTTGGAAGGGGCTGCTCTCCCCTCCCTAAAAGAGTGAGTGAGGTGAGTGCTGCGGTAACGCTGTTATTCTCCAGTCCTTGGCTGTGGTTTTCATGGTGTGAAATGGTGAGTTCGATGCCAGGCCTCAATGGCTAAACTTGCTTGCCCAAATAACTGAGGTTTACTGAGTTCCAAAACCGCCTAAATGTGATGGACAAGTGCACCCAAATCACAAAACACTTTACACAACTGGGATTATGTCAACGAATTACCACGGATTGTGTTTGTCGTTTCAAGTTAATCCTAAATTCCCTTTTTCTTGTCTTAAGGTTTTTCCAAACCACTTTATATTGAATCTGGTTACCAATGCTGCTTCCAGACCTACTCAGCAATCGTCTCAGGCAGCAGATGGCAGTATGGGAAACCACTGGATGAGTGAGGAAAACCAAGCTAGACATGACAGGCGCAGTGACGCGGGCGTCTCTCCCTTTGGCTTGGAAACGAAGATTATATTTAGCACCTATTTTGAGTCGAAACACTACACATGCGGCCCACAAAAGCCCCACTTCTACACGCATGCCCCGAATGTCTCAACATGCCTGAAAGATTGGAATTTAACACAGTTTCAGCATGCGGCTGTGTGCATGCCTTCATTATCATGATATTGTGAGCTCAGTCACTGCCTGTTAGATAACAGCAAAGTCCCAGGTTTATGATCTGAAAAACAATCATCCCAGCTCAGTGCACACAGTATTGCTCCCATGGCCATGGCAGTTTAAGTGCAGGAGAGATCCAGAAAGACCTATTGGGTTTTTTTGGCCTCAAAATCATTTACAAAAATCTGTAACTACAGTAAGACAAATGAGAAAAGCGGAGCGCTCAGTGACTTCGGCTGAAGATTTATTTATATACACTCTGTTGCTCCACAGTGGAGCAGAAGGCGGCCGATAACACCTGTGCTAATCAACCTGTGGCTCAGACTTTTCTGTTTCCACAACCCAGGTGTGACCATTTTCAACTCAAGCAAAAAAATATTTGCTGTGGCCTTCGGCAAATTCTCAACATGTGCATGACGCAGGAATGCTAGGTGGGGTCAGCTTAAAATCTCTCTCTCTCTCTCTCTCTCTCTCTCTCTCTCTCTCTCTCTCTCTCTCCCTCTCTCTCTCTCTCTCTCCCTCTCT